>JAQZBX010014089.1:0-39014 GCA_029593785.1 Cabassous unicinctus
TCCAGATTTTTTTTTTTTTTTAAGGAGGTACCAGGGATTGAACCCAGGACCTCATACATAGGAAGCAGGTACTCAACCACTGAGCTACATATGCTCCCCATTAAGGTAGTCTTTAAGGACGTGTATTGTCTTGCTCTGAATGTACCATGGAATATCTTGACATCACCTGTCAACTTCTCTGGGATTTCTGCTTTCTCTCAAACAAATAGAGGCTGGAGACCTTCTTCATTGAATATTCAAAATGGCTAGTGGCTTTCCTGGAGGAAACCGAGTGAACCAGAGTCTCTTTAGTTGATGATTTCAATTTACTAGAGTTGTGAATGTGATAAATGCACCTGTCTCTAGAGACTGAAGCTGCCAGCTTTGGAGAGTACAAATGTGACTGTAACTGCTTCAATTTCAATGAGTTATTATTCTCTGAATCTGTTCTGCTTGTACTGGGATGGTTGGTACAGAGATTGTTTATAGCTATATGTAGAAGTAAGAAGAGTAAATAAAATGGCATGTAGAGAAGGGGAAAAACTACCTTTCTAAAGGTACATCCAATATAGTTTTGCTTGTTCTAATTAATATTCAGAAAATCAATGATTAAAGAAAGGTATATTCTCATAATTAATAACCTGCATTATTTCATGATTACATCATAAAAAAGATCTCCTGGGACAGATATGGATTTTCTGGAAACTCAAAACACCATGTATTGCAAATACATTGCTTGCAAACTCAGTTCCCCATGATGTTGCCCTGAGAGTTACAGAATTACATTTCAACACAGTGGTTCCTTTTACTTATAGGTACTTTTGTACATACACAGAACCCTTTACCTAAGTTCCTTTCTGTCCCCAAGGCTTCCATTTCAAAATGTTCCTTACTTACTATTTCTAAAATTGCATCAGGTAACAGGACATTGAAGTAAATGAATTTGAGTCCAAAATGGAATATATTATTTTTGGAACTTTTCATTTTTCTGCCATATCTTCTCAGTATGTGTGAATTGGGCACATTTCTAATAATCCATTTATGAACTCTGTAATGAGTATAATTGACTAGGGCTTTGGGTACATACATCCGTAAGAAGTAATGGAATATACTAGAATGCACACTTCTGGTCTAGCCATATTCTTTGCTCTGGAAGTTTTTCTTCTAGCCAAGATAGTAGACAGCGATTGATTTCCTTTGAGAGTCCTTTCCATTCAGCTAAACCTTCTTTGAGTCGATGTTCTATTGTTTCCACTTTTATACATGCTATTAGCACTAAGAGACTGTGAGTTACTTTTACTCAAGTGATAGGTGATATAGTATGGGATTGAAAATTGGACAGAAACTTCATTTACAAGATCTGGGATCTGAGGGATATTCTCTGAGAACCTGGAAATCTCGATGAGTAATGTTAGGAAGTAAGAGGCTTGGCGTTTCCTTCCTGCCTTGGTTTTGCTACCTGTAAACTGTGTATAACAATGATATAATGATCTATGAATATTTGTTAAGTACCTAACAAACTACATACTGCCCAGAGAATATGTTGATCACCCTTTAGAAGCATTTAGTTCTTTGAAGTCACAAAACTGCAATTCAATGCACTAGTATAGTAAATTATGAAGTGGTATGTTTATGATTTGTAAGAAGTAATCCATTTTCACATGCCCCAAGTTTTCACAGGAAGGGAATCATAAAATCCCAGAGTTGAAAGAAACTTTAGATGGCATCTATACACTTGTCTACAGGATGCGTGGATCCCCTCTATTTTATCCAACCATGAGAAGCTCTCCTGGCATGGAGAGCATTATACCCCAGGGCAGCTTCATCAACTTTTAGACCATTCTAATGGTTGAGGTCATCTTTATTATATGGTTCAGTTACCCACGCATTATTTATAAAATATTTATTAAAAAGTGACCATGTTCTAATACTTGGCTAGATAAAGAGGAGTTGTGACCAAAAGCCTTTGACTTTGTGATGTATTTCCTCTGATAGTATAGGTACATCTATCATGGTGAAAGTCCACAAGTCCTACGTCCAAAAAAAATTAACCACATATTCTTTCTTGAGTGTTCCCAGTCTAAAATTTTCCCACTCAAAGATTCAAACTCTCTTTTTTGTCCCAAAAGAATCTGAACTAAACCAGAAAATTTCTTTGGTTCATCATTTGAACCCGGATTATGCTGCTGCTTTAAAGGTGAGAACCATGTATTTTAAAAACAAAACAAACATTCATTAGCCATCATTGGTAACTTTCCATTTGTAAGTATGACTAGAAGATCAAACAGGTATCTGTTATTAAGATTTAGCATACAAATCTTGCACCTGCAATTGGATAAGTCATATAATAGATGGGTGATTCGATTCTCTAACACTAGGAAATTCTTTTTTAATCATTTACTTTAACACATGATTATTACTGTTTGAGCTTGAGCAATTCTCTTAACTATTTTGACTCCAGTGTCCAGATACCAGATATAAACAATAAATGTTTCCCAAACTTCAAACTTTCATTTATGAGATTACTATTTTTATCATGCTTTCATACTACTGGTAGAATACAGTTCTAAATACTTTTTGCTTAAATCAATTTATTTTAAAATGAGGGTGTATAATACATTAAAATTTAATTTTATTATTAAATTATTGTTATATGTTTATAATAATTTAAAAGTATGTAACTATTAAATATTTACAATTTTCTATTTTAATCCATATAGTACACCACAATTTGTAAAGCACTAGGCTAGGTATTTTCCTTTCCTACTTAATCTAGTGACTCACTGTTTTTCATTGTCTCTGGCTCTTTCCATTTAGGCACTATATAAACTGAAAGCTAGATGTTAAGAAGTTGCATACAACTATGATAGTATGCATATTTTCAAAGTATTTGTTCTATAACTGTAATTAAATGTAACGTAAAAAGAACCCTGAAATTTTGCCTTGCATTTATCCTAATTGCCCATAAAAAAATCCAGAAACAGCAGTCATTTTGTTTCACATTATACATTTGAGAAAAAGGGTTGTGTGTGTTATCTAATGAGTGGTACTAGAACAGAATCTCAATCTGCATTCAAAACAACTGCCTTTAAATGATTTAGGGTTAGTGTGTGTTTTGGGGTGAGGCCTGAAGGTTTTCTTGTTTTCTTTAAATATGATTACAATGTTTTTCCATACCATCTGTAAGGACAAGTGAAAAATAAATTGGAAAGTCTCACATTTAGGTTCTTAGATGTTGCTTTGATCTCACATGCTCTTCAAAGCCCTTGATTAAAAAATAAGAATAAATGATAGCATCAGGGTAAGACGAAATAAAGTTCAAGTCAGACTTGTTACTCTGACATTTTCTAGCCAGCCACATTAAAAAACACTTTGGATTATCAGACTATGTATCTTCAACATTAAAATGGGAATTTGAGTCCAACTTGCTCTTTTGTGACATTTTAACATTGCGTAAAAAAGATTTCCATTACATGGTACCCAGGATTGTTATATCAAATAATAAAATTAGGACATTTTGGAAGTTAAAATTTCAGACTACTTTTCTATAATTATCCTTATGATCAATCTCTCCCTCCTCAGACCCAAATCATCGTTCCCTGATTTTTCAGTGATGTTTTACGCTTTTATATGATAATAACTTTTGTTTTCCAAGTATGTAATCTACATTCTGTTCTCTCCACTGGAATGCCCTTCTCTTCCTTTCTGAATATATGATTTTTAAAAATTTTCCTCCCAGAATTGCTAAAACCCACCTCTTTAGTAAAGCTGACCCCAACCACCATGTTTCAACACAAGTTGGAAATAATCTCCTCTTTTTTGAACGTTTGTAGTATTTTATCTCTATCTCTTATATGGCTTTTACCTTTTCTTAAGTTGTTTTCCAATGATCTCAGAAGCTTGTTGTCATAATTGGGATCCAATTATTTGTTTCTGCATGTAGATAGCACAGTGCTTTATAAATATTTGATGCCGAATAAATGTTTGATGATGACGATTGAATGAATTAACAAATTAATATATGGAGGAAATACTTTAGTCATATTGTATTTCCCTTACCATTCACAATTTTTATCTATTTATTTATTTTTCACACTATTCCATGTCATAAGCAAGCTTATACAAAAGCTTCTTAATTGATTAATTTTTTTATTTTGCAAGACTAATCCTCATGATCTAATGCTCTTGATGGATATACTGAGTCTCCTTTTTATTCTAGGGTTAATAGTCTTCATGGCAGAGATACCTTTCTTACACTCAACCAATTAATTTCATAAATATAACAAATAATTCAACTCATTTGGTCTTTCCCTCTCTGTGGCACTTAGGTGGAAGTAGGTATAATCCTAAATCTCCCTTACCATGATTTTTTAAAAGATTTATTTTATTTATTTATTCTCCACCTGCCCTCACTGTTTGAGGTTGCTGTTTGCTCTCTGCGTCCATTCACTGTGCACTCTCTGTGTCTGCTCATCTTCTCCTTAGGAGATAATGGGAACGGAACCCAGGACCTCCCATGTGGGAGAGAGGCGTACTCAATCGCTTGAGCCACCTCAGCTCCCTGGTTTGTTGTGTCTTTCATTGTCTTTCCTCTTCGTGTCTCCCTGTTGCACCATCTTTCTGCATCAGCTCGCTACACCTGCTCATCACACCAGTTTGCCTTCTCCAGGAGGCACCGGGAACCGAACCTGGGACTTCCCATGTGGTAGATGGAAGCCCAAACGCTTGAGCCATATCTGCTTCCCCATGATTTTTTAAATTGTCATATGTATAGTGATTCTTTATTTTGAAAACTGTCTTTAAGTCTCATGAGAAAATATATGCAAAATTATTTGAAACTTAAGTCCCATAAATTTTATAATTATTAGCCAGTCTTTCCTTTATGCTCCATCTTTATTTTGCAGTTACTTATATCAAAGATTATCCCTTTGTTTAGTGACATTTTTGTTTTTACATTTAATTGAATGGAAGATACTTAGGTAAAAAGCATGTCACATATTTGCCTTTGTGTCTGTAGCATTTAGCCTGGTCTTGAAACCCAGTATATTTTTGGTAAATGCTTGTTGAAAGTATGAATAATGCATTAATATATGGGTGATTTTACAGTGGTAAAACAACTAGATCAATAACACCAGGCACAAATTTGGACAATAACCACTGGTCCTCTGCTATAGCTCACTTTGGTAAGAACTACAAAAGAAGATGAAAGGCTGCTCAAGAAAAGTTCTACCTCCTTCAAGGTTTCCATTATAAATCCAGGCCAACCCTGTCATCAGACATTGATTTCCTACAGGCCCTTCCAAATTTAGCCCTAAGAGATTGTAACCAAAGTGAACTTTTAAAAGTACAGGCAAAAATGTTTTCAATTCTGCAGGTAAAAAAACGACAGTCTGGAAAAGTTAATATGCAGGTTCCACTGTTCCTGAATGTATTATGAGAGTAGAGTCCAGACACTTTGCGAGTCCTTAATGTATGATACTAATCTCCTAACTTTCCAACTTTTTCCATTAATTGTTATGTAAAAGTGATAAGCATACAACGACTTCACTACAGACTATATGTCTTATTCAAATCTGAGACTCCAGAGTGTAGCTTGAGTGCTTTAGGGAGTCATTATGATACTTTAAAAGAATTAGAAACATAAAACCAAGGCTGTGAAAATTGGGGGACATGAGGATTGTGCAACAACAGAGACTTTACATATCTCTTTTTTTATTGTTTCAAATCAAACAGAAAAAAAAAACAAAAACCTTAACTCATGTATCAGGAGGTCGTTTTTAGGCAAATGTTTTCTTTACTAAACAATTTTGAACCCACATGTTGTAACTCCCCTTGAATAATATTGTCTTCAAAATACAAAAAAAAAAAAAATTATATCAATTTATGAAGCTTTAAGCTGAATAGAAATATGATCTTCTTATAAATCACTTTTCCTTAGGCTTCTGGTGATATTGGATAGCCAAGGGATGGAAGAGTTTTGTTCAATCAAATGTGTCTCCTTCGAAAGTTTCATTTATAGCAACAAACAAAATAGATTAATATTAAAATATAGTATAATAAATTACTCTTTCCCTGAGTTGTGGAGCATTTCATGATCTTGTATACCTAAGAATGTTAGCTATTACTGGCAAAGTTGATAAAACAAATTAAGACAATATTTTAGAAACTATATGTTAATAATAATACTATATCCTTAATATTTAAAGCAAATTTCTTTCAAAATGCTTTTATATCTAAGAATTTATTTTTAATCAGTGACATATATGAGAAAAAGGGCTTGATATTTACACCTCATAGATGAGAAAATTAAAGCAATGAGTGATTGGGAACCTCGTATTTATAAGAGAGTTACTTTTTATGTGAAGGTCCTTAAAATGGAAGACCAAACATTATTGAAGACAAATACTGATAAAAGTGGAGGTTATATTTGCATACCAGCTAAGCTGATAGCAAAAATATAGTCTACCATCATTGTCTTCCGATTTAAAATTACGCAATTCTTGATTAATTTTAAATTTATGGGAATGTCATGATTCTATTTCTGTGTATAAAGAAAATATTTTAATTTTATATTCTCACCATGTCTAATGTTATTTAATATTTCTATTAATGGCAGTTCCACTTTTTGTTTAATTATTCCTCCTCTTTAATTCATTAGGTATATATTTGGGAAGAGTTTTAATTTTCCTCATCTGCCCATCGTGTGTGCGTGTGTGTGTGTGTGTTTGTGTGTGTCTACAGAATCTAGGTCCACTTTCCTAGTTCTATTTCTCCTGAAATGTGGCTCGGTGGGTTGAGAAAAAGAACAATAAAAATTAAAGTACTTTAATACGCTTTTCTGCTTAGCATGTTGTTAGAGGAAAGGACACTCACAGCCAGAAAGATTTAAGTTTGAATCCTTGCAAATCAATCCTTGGACCTTAGGCAAATTGTTAACCTTTCTGCATAAGAACAAAAGGAACTCATGCCTCAACTGTTGTGTGAGTTAGATAAAATAAAAAAGTATACAGTGCCAGGTAGAGTGCCTGGCAAAAAAAACTGGCACTCAAGAAAATTTAGTTATATTCCCAATTAAGGTTGACCTTAAGGAACTGGTATTTCTGGAAGCAGAGCAGGAAGAAATAAGGTGGAAGTTAACAGTGAATTAAGATTTCATGTACTGATTAAGCATAATAAACAGTGTGCTTAGTAATTTATCATTAGGTAACCTACTATAATCTTGGATTCTGTTTATCCTTGGACTGATATATTTTGCCATTTCATATACGTTTATGCATAAAGCATAATATAGTGTGGGAATGTTAAGAAGTATGGAATGCCATTAAGTTTATTACTAAAAGTTTGGGATAAATGAACTATATAGGTAGAAATATGAGTAAGTTAGGATGTTCATTCCAATAAAATGATAATAAAATCTTTATTGCATCCCACATCATTACCTGCTGTATTTTGCTTATGTTGGACATAAAGAAAAAAGGTCTTACAGAGTATTTCTCTGTAGCTCTTAAAAACCCTGATTGATCTTCTTTTTGCCCCTTTCCACTTATAATGTCAAGTTCCTTAGGATTCAGATGAAAGAGCAGAAAATAAAAATGTAATGGAAAAATGTATTCTAATTTAATTTGAATTGTGCCTCCTAGGGTGGGGTAAATACGCTAAGACCAGTTGTATATATAATATAGTTATAAGCAACCCAGGACACTAACCCAGAAAAAAAATTTTTTTTTAATGTCCCCATTCATTCTTGCAATTCTATTACCTCTATTCACAGTATCTTACACTGAGTAGATTCTGCCTAAATCTCTGGAACTTCATGGATTCTTAATTTACAGATAATTAAATAATTATTTAGGTGGCCCTAATAGTGGATCTAGGCAGTAGAGCCAATTATAGCAGCTTCAATATAACAAGTTTTGCTCAGTGCAAAATCTCTTTTTCAGACCACCTTAACAATTTATTGAATGTAAATGAATTTTACATTAAAAATGTTGTGCCATTATATTTGTTAATTTCATTTTATCAATCATTAACAAAATTATACTTGCTATTGGTAGGATAAAAAAAACCCAGCATATATTACTTATGGTATATAAGGCATTTTTCTTGGTTCTTTACCCAAATGTACTCATCCTTCTTTTTTTGACCTTTTGCCATAGTACAAATTGCTACAGTGTAGTACAGTCACATTTCTCTCTGCTTGATGAAACTTTTAAGAATACCATTTGATAGAAACTCTCTCCCTTCAGTTTATATCATCTCTCATGTACCTTTTACCTGACATGTGGCATTAGCAGCTTCCAGTTTGATGTCCCATTTTTCTTTCAAATATATCATGAATATCCCTTCAACACATGCCAAAACCACTGGGACAGGGAGAGTGGAAGTAACATGAATAAAATGATCATTAAGAAGCCCTGAGGGTCCACCAAAGGAGTTGCATCACCTTAATCTAATCCCAACAATCTCCACTCTATTTACACCCTGACCCAACTCTAATCCCGCTGTTTTATGTTGAGCTAATGGCCTAACTTCTTCCTTTTTTGAGAGCAAGGCTACTCTAAAAAAATAACTCCTTCAAATAGCCTATTCTCCAGTGAACACTGTATTTGTATCTTGACTCAGTCTTTTTCTTTCTAGTTCAAGGAAGGAGACTTCAGTTCCATTTTCCAAATTTAACCACTTAACTCATTGTTTTTTCCATAATTGCCTTGGGAAACTTGTTCCATATTATCCCCTTTATATTCAGCATTTCAAGTTCTGATTATCAACTAGATCCTTCTTTAGAAACTATTCCACTGCCAAATTCCTTATGTACAAAAAACAAAACAAAACAAAGCAAAACTTCCCTCAGTCTTCTGTGTCTAGATATATAATTTCCCTTTTATTTCCTAAATTATACCATACATTTTCTATTTCATTTTGTTCATCACACATTTACTGCATTAAACTCTTTAAATCTAGGCTTGTCCCACCGTATCTCATAGAAGCTATCCAGGGATATTTACTTTTCTCAGACTTGTTACCCCTTGAATCTGTCACATTTTAAAATATCAGTAGTTCCATTCTTTCCTCCTCTTCTCATTGATATGTCTGCTGTACTTTATTCATTACTCTCTGGTTTCTTTGATTAGTGTTTCACTGTTTTCTTCTGTATTTCCTTCTTCCTGTTTTTTAAAGGTAAGTGTTCTCTAGGATTCTGCCTAATTTCTATTTTCTCTCTGCACAATTTCCTGTGTAATTTATTCATTCCCGCATCAATAGTCAAGAGTCTTTACTTTTTCCTTCAAATCTAGATGAACATTTCCAATTGAATGGTCCACCAGAGAAGTCTACCAGGTGAACCTGGATGTCTAGTACTTTAGCTTAATCACAATTTGTCCAGAACTGAATTAATAATCTAAACCCCTGAACCACTCTTTAAACCTTTCCTGTTCTATTAAAAGCACTGTTTTTATCAAAGATTCTAACACTCTTCTAGAACCCTGACTCATAAACTTCCTTTTCATATGGCTAGTTCTGTTCACTCGAGGTTTTGAGTCTTTCACATCCCTTTTAAAGCCTGATTCCAATCCCACTATTTTAAATTTATCATCTCCGGTTATGATATTATCCTCATCTGCTAATTGGTTTTATTGCTTGTGTTAACCCTTTCTTTATTCTTTCAGGATACTTCCCAATAAAATCTCTCATTCCATATTCCTAATGGTGTAGTTTCCTTACTCAAAAATATACAATGATCCTCATTTGTCTGTAGAATGGAGTCTAAACTCCATGTTCTAAAGTTGAGGTACTAGAATATGTGAACTTCATTTTCTCCTATGGCTGAAATTATTTCTTACCCATCTAGCCAATTTATCTAACACCCTTCTTTAAATACCTTCTGATTTATTGCCTTGTGGCCATTGGGTGTGCAGTTTCCTCTGCCTGGAACGTCTTTGCAGGTGTCTATAAAGATTCACCCCATACTTAAAGGTCCATCTTGTCTTGTCCATATTATGGAGCTATGTAGATATTACCAGGGATACAAAGTCATGTATTAGGTTTAGTGAGTGATCTGGGAAGTAGAGTCATGAGCATATAGCAGAGGGGCAGTAGTGGGGAGTAATAGTGAGGTAGTGAGAGCCCTATTGAGGGAGTGAGAAAAAGGAAGACTATTAGTTTAGCTGAATTTGTTACTAGAAAGAGCAGAAACATGAGAAATAGAAAAGAAATCCCTGTTTTGGTCAGTTCTAAAACCTTCCTCCAAATCACTTGAGCATTGACTTAGGTTTCTCAAAGGAAAGGTGCCTCTCAGCTTCATGTGGCTCTCTGTTCATAAATTTTACCCTGAATCCTCTCAGTCAGTTTAGACACAATTGACTTCTGAACTTTGTAATAAATCATTTTTCCTTTTTATATACCATCACTATTGACCCAATGCTAAAGGTATTTGTAAGCAGATCATATTTTATTAATTAAATTATCAATTCCATTATTTATATTTATATACATAAATGTTATATTTATATCCCCCTCTATACTTTGTCTATCCTTGTTGCAAAGTAGTCAGGCCCTTACTAAACATTTATTAAGTGAATTTATAAGTAAACAATAAAAGTTAATTATCTTCTATTGGCTTTCTATCCTGGAAATAATAAAAATAAAATGGCAGGAGGTCCCCGCTTCAGTTCTCAGTGCCTCCTAAAACAAAAACAAAAGCAGACAACGAGCAAAAAAAACCAACAATGAGCAGATAACAAGTGCAAACAGAACAAGGAGCCATTCGGGGTGGGGGGGATTAATGGTGGGTAGATTGTCAAGAATTTGCTTATACTTTTTACCTACACTTTTAGATAAGACAAATATATGCAGATTATATGAGAAGGAGGTTGTCATTGTACTTTAAAATATAGCCATTATTACTTTAATTACAGATCAGAAAGAGAGAGGCGATTTGTGAAAGTGGAAGAAAATTGACAATCTGTGATTTCAATCTCAGGCTGAGTTATGAAATGTTTAAACAAAGACATTTAATTTTTCAGAAAGAATTTAGTATATGTGTTCTGGGGAGTTAAAATGACCAGACCATTATGAAGATGTGGAATTGGTAATGCATAAGGATAATATATGGGGATGTTCATAGAGACAATATGTTTAAATTGCCAAGATTCACCGTCTTTGCTGCCTTTTTTGCCCTGAGGCATACATTGTCCTGGTTTGCTATATAAACTTTTAAATTATTTTTGAACACAGATAAACCAGCATATTGAGATAAAATAGGCCCAAACCTCTCTCTTTAAATGCTAATCTATTTGAGAAAATGTTTGGGATTTGTGGAAATCGCCTCAAGTTCTGGACTAATTAATTTCATATTAGAAGATGTTACATTATGCGGAGTTCCATATATGTGGAACATGGTAATATGTGGCATATCCAAATAATGATATAACACCTCCCAATAAGAATTATATTTAACATTAACTGTCTGTTATGGTTTATGCTATTAGGAATTGCTGAACATTTAAAAATAAACATAAGTTCCCTATTTGGAAAAGCTTATAATCATTGACTAAGCTCTACCCTACTTACAAACCATAAACTCTATCTAATTCATAGTTTGATTCATCAGCTTGGTTAATACACTTCTGGCCTTCATCTAGTTGAGGCGTTTTACTAAAAAGTCTAAACAATATATAATTTTAAAAGAATGTGTAGTTTCTTTGATGTCCACCTTTTATCAAAATTGTGTTGATTGCATCGGTCACTCCAAATCCTCCTCTGCTCCCTTCCCTGAAGAATAATACATCATCAGTTTGCTGAAACATAAACAGACTTTCATCTAGCCTTAGGCCTAAGATCCCTGTAATCCACTGATCCAAGCTAGCCAAGCAACCCAGAGAAAGGATCAGTTGAATTATTACATAAATTCCCTTTGGAAAAGTTGAATAAAACACAATGTCTCTAGAATGTATACTCTACATGAGTGTTGTAGAAAACCCACAAGCCTAGTAAATTGGAAAAGCAATCCAGCAGCTTAGCTAGTTAAGTACTAATGCAGAGATAAGATTGCTTTTAAAAAGTATCATGCCCTCTTCCAGTGCACTTTTGTTTATTTCTTATTCAGGTCGCCTTGGGGAAAAGAGAATGGAGTTAATGTTCCTTTGACATAAGTGCACCATAATGTTAGATACATTAAACATCTTAAAATGATGGAATAGTTAAGTAGCTAATTTAGTATATTGCGCAGGGTATATAAATAGTGCTGCCTCTGGTATTTTTCTTAACTTTTTTTTTTTTTTTTTTTTTTTTTTTTTGCATGTGTCAAAGACTAAACTCTAAGGCCCAAAGCAGTTAAGAAGGAAGTGTGGTGTAGCAGGGAGAACTTGGCGTGTGAGTCCACAGTTATGGTTATGGCTTCGAGTTTTGATCATGGAAAATTTACTCAAATTCTCCAGGCTTCTGTTTTATTAATTGTAAAATAAGGAAATCGGACTAAATTATCTTTTTTCCACCTTTAACTTCCCATGTGTTTATAATGTGCTAAACTCCACTATAGTAAAACAATAATTAATGTTGTGCAATATTGTATAGATGGGTAGAAAAATGTGTTTTTCAAAGGGATATCTCCTAAGTTCTTGAAAAGTAGTTTAGAACAATTGTGTTCCAATTTCCAGTTACCTTATCATCCTCATGGTCATTAAGTCCTATCATCTTGTATGTACTTACAACATCCAATTCTGTGCTGGAAATGAAAATACTATTTCTTATTTGGGACAAATTTACTTTAAGACACCAAGGTAATCCATTTCTTAAAATTACAAGAAGTATCTACTACCCAAATTATGTTGACTTCTGACTATAAGGAAAACATATTTGACAATTGTGATATATCTGATTTGACAAAATGACATCATTTCTAGTGGGACTGATAATAAGAACAGGCACAATCTAACCTGACATAAAGAGACACTTCATTTTATCAACATTGCTTCCATTTGGCTCCGATATGTTCTCTCAATTCTAATAATGGGCATGTGGTCAGTATTGCTATTCTCTGACAAGTTAAATAACAAGGGTATTGTCAGATGCACTGCTGATGAAAATCAATCATAGACTATGGGTAGAACTAACATTTGTCTTTGGGAGCCATTTAACAACTTTCTGGAAAAAGTTTACCATTCTGAAAGAAATAAAAATCTTTAAATTTGAGAAATGACTGAAACATGATAGTGATGGAGAATGCAATTTTAAAATCACAATTTAAGAGAAATTAGCCAAACTTCAAATATTAATACCTAAGTGATGTGTAGCAAAATAATCAAAGACAATTACATTTTTTAATTAAAAAATTAGTAACTACCTTGATCTCTCATGTTTCTTAAGACCAGTGATAGATAATATTAGGAATTTAAGGCTAATTGGAGGAATATTAAGCAAGAATTAACCAAAAATTTCAAGACTGCAGACTTGGAAGAAAATGAGTTAGATCTATTTATCAGTTTTGGATATTTTATCCCCTGTGACCTTGAATAGATTCATAGAGCAGTTTTTAATATATAAGGATTATGAGAAACATCTTGACTTTTGATATTGTGATCTTATGCTGAAGATGATTTCCAATTTTTCAGATTGTTGACCTACTTAAGTCTTGAAGATATTGAATAGAGATTACCAGAATCCATTTAGACTATAAACCTAGTCTAAAGTTAAGATTGACCTTAGCTGATTTACTTTGTGCTTGCATTACCATTGTATCTGTACTTTATTTTTGACCACTGGAGCCATGATATAATAGAATAAAGTGTATTGAATTTAAAAGTTCAAGGTAAATTTAGATGCAAAATAAAGTAGTTGTGTAGGGCTAACTAAGATTTAGCTCACAATTTTACTATGCTTTTGTTGTTTTGTTAAAGAGAGAATTCCATCTTATGTGAAGAAGAGAGAAGATACTATTATTCAATTTTCTAGGGTTATCTGCTTGCAAACTGATTAATTCATAATTCTTGCCTGAGTTTCTCTCTATTTTATAGAATTTTGCTTTAAAGCAGCAAAAGGAAGCCAACTCACTTCAACATTCTGGTCAAAAGCAACTGTGTTGCCATAAGTGTGACCAAAGCTGAATAATTCTATTTCCTCACTGCCCACAGCCCAGCTATTCGGTTTCGGTTGTGGCCATTTCTCATTTACTTATCAGTTATGGTATAGGCAAAGCTGTGGTAATGAAAAGGCCCAGAAAGTTCATTGGCTCAAGTAAGACAAAAGTTTATTTCTCATGTAATATTCCAGAGGTAGGCAGGCTGTGCAGGGGTTAGATAGGTTTGTGTCACAATATTACCCCAGGTTCCTTCTCTCTTGTGGCTATCATTTTCTAGGGTATCTGGAGCAGCTGTGCACCACGACTACATTCCAACCCATGGATAAATGGGAGGGGAAGTACAGGAGGTGGATTTTTTAAAAAAGGAAATACTATGCATCAGCTTCACTCACATTCCATTCATGGGAACATAATCTGTGGCCACATCTTGCTGCCTAGAAGCCTGGGAAATAGAGTGCTTTTCTGCAATTCTTTTACTATAACCCCTTTTAAAAATAATATCCTTGCATTTCTACCACCCACGCTGTTCACAGTATGATACTATAGTCGTCCATGCAATGCTGAAAGTCTACATTGATTTATTTTCTTAAGTGCATTATCTCTGTAAAACATGGACTGTTATCCCAGGAGTTATTTTTCCTTTTTTGTGCACTCTTCTTTGTTCTGTTTTTTTGTTTGCTTGTTGTTTTTTCCTAAGTAGCATTGTGGAGATGTTTTGTTTTATTTTGCTTTGTTTTCAGCCAGTTCAGGCATTTTTTGGGAACCGAAATCATGGAGTATATGAAACTTTCTCCAAATGTTCCCTTTTTTACAGGGGTATTGCTGTTAAACTTTTTTTGTTGTTGTTGTTGTTGATGAAAACAGGAATGGAGTGGCTGAGAAATATGTGTATTATTTATATCCAATCCTCTGAGAAGAAGCAAAATAGAAGAAGAAAATAGAAAAAGGAATTCTATTATAAAAGGAAAACAGTAGGTGCAGAACACTGTTCCACTTAAACTATTAATTTTTATCCCTCTATGAATAGAAAATAGCTAAAAGTATATGCTCTAACCCAGCAAAAGTGAACGAAGAGAGTAAGGGGTGGCATTTCCTTTTTTATTTTATAAAATTCTTTGGATATTTTTAGTGATCATGTGCTAGTGTTGTCATTTTTAGAATATCGATGATTAAAAAATAATAACAAATGATAGGGCAAGTAGCCTGGTTTCTGAGATATGGAAGAAAGAGGACATAGATCCGAGTAGTTTCCCACACCATCTTTTCTCTGATCAGCAGTGATTGCATTTCTTTTCCACTGTTTATTGAATGTTTGCTTTCAGTCTTATTTTTAAAAGGTTATGTCCCTCTTTTTGTGTTTAGATCATGAGCATTCAGCACAGCATGGTAGGTGTAGGAGATAAAGCTAATGTGAGTTTAGGAGTCAGATAGAATAGGTTTGTACCTTAGAATTTCTGGCTTACTTGCTATGGAACCAGGAGCAAATTAGTTAACTACTCTCAGCTTTAGCTTCTTCATCTATAAAATGGAGATACCATTGAGTGCTTACTTGTGTCCAGTTAAAATTTAGAACAAGCTTTTGAGGTAGAAATAAACCTGTCCATATACATCCAAGTAAAGTACAGAGCTGAACAAGAAACTCATTTTCTTAACCAATACCAACTTAGGAAAGTTTTCTGGGAATTTGGTACTTGTTTACTAAATAAAAGGGCCGATCCCCATCTATTTAAAAGGAATTTCTAGTAGGCTTTTACAAACAGCTGTTAATAAATACCCTCCAAGAAATCATTCAGATAAAGTATAGAATGTATAAAGATGTGACCAAGTCTCTATGAAGATTCATTCAGCATCTTGCAGATGGAGAGTGTACCTCTACTGGAGGGATTCTTTACTATTTAAAGCCCAACAATCAGGACATTTACAGTGATTAAATATCACTAACAGTGGATGCACTGTTCATAAATTCTGCCTGCAAAATGAGTGATTTCCCAAAAGATGCTTGCCAAACTGGCATTGCTATGAATTCGTCTGTGCTGCTTCTTGGGTAGCTTCTGGCAAGTAGCTCATTGTCAGTGCTTTAATGCCTGTACACTCTTACAAGGAAGTACAGCTAATTGTCTTCATTTTTACCTAATGTAATCCTGGCAGCAAATACATAAACCTACTTGTGGTAGTCCCAAGTGAACCACAAGAATTAATATTAATGGATAACATGAAAACATTGAGATTATGCAGTCTCACTGGACATCACCAGTAATGATTATTATGATAAACATTAGTTTAGATAAAGATGTGGATTAGGTCATAAAGCTCCAGAATGTGTTCAGTGGCTGCAAACCAACAGAAAACAGAATGCCTCACTTAACAAAAACCCTGCAGAAATAAAAATAAAAATAAAAATTGGATTACTTACTCTCTTACTCACTTTAGTAGCCTGGTGTAGAAAGTACTTTCAAAAGTGTCTATGATTTGGAATGTTGAACTCCATTTTCAGGGACTGTTATAGTCTATATAAATACATGGAATATACATAGAATACAGTGTTCTACACTAAGCAGGAGCTTCATAAATGTTCTTACTATAAAGCAGCGTGGGAGGCTTTAATAAGGGATTTTAAGAGCTATTGAAAATTTTACCAAACATGAAGGCAAGTTTTCAAAGTGTACAAATAATTTAGATAATGGCATGTTTGTCCCTTTTAATTGGAAGAATTCTAGGCAAAATGGCATTTAATAAATTTTCCTTTGAAGAGACTAACCAAATATGTGGTACTTTCATGTCTATTCATCTATTCACTTGAAGATTGGTTGTATGTCTAGTATGTGCCTGACACTCTCCTTTGACCTGGACTGATTGTCTTGTATCTTTGGACCCAGAAAGAGTGCCCCAGAGACATTGCCGGGTACATAGTAAGTGTCAAAAAATATTATTGTTATTGTTCTTCCCACATAATGGTGGCTATATTATTTGACAATACTGGGTTTAATTGTCACCTCTACTTCTGAGCTTTTTCTGACTTGCTTTGATAGATCTGAGTGATTGCTACAACTTCCATGCCCCACTAGCACGTTGTTTGTACTTTTTCTTTATTGTAGTGGTATTTGTTTATTTGTTTACACCCATCTCCTCTAATGGACCATAAGTTTTCTAGAAGAGAAAGATGTATTTGTTATATGTGTATGTATCTTTCTAACAGGTATTCAGCTCATCCCCAATTCTTATTATAGTGTGTGGTACCTCAAAGATGTTGAATGTCTGGGAATATTTCTCTCTGGGACTTTATGTCTTGGTTCTGGGGCAATCACTACCAACAGATGGTGCTGTTAGGTTGCTAAGTTCTCTAGAGTAAAGCTCTAAGAGTAGGGCTGCTCTGAAGTAAGTATGCATTGGGATCACCTGAATGACTTTTATACTAGGGGCTCCTGGACCCTACCCATATAAATTCTGGTTCAGTAGGTTGGGGTGGAGGCCCAAGAATACGATTCCCAACAATCACCCAGGTGTTGCAGGTGCCGCAAGTCTGCTGTGGACCACACTTTATTAGCATGACTTAAGACTTCTAATTGTTGAGAAATAAAATATATTTATTCAAAGCAGTCTTTCCTTTTTTTTACCTAAATTAAATCTAATTAGTTAATCTTAAGAATATTTATACATGTTTGCTGCTTAGAAAGATTATAGGTTATAGGAAATTTGAATCTATTTAGGAAAATGTAAAATATGTAATTAAGGTATTTTGAGATCCCTTTACCTTTCAGTGTACCTGCTATTATCTACATTGTCTTCAGCTAAGTATATGTTCCTTTCATATATGAATAATATAAAGTAATAATAAAAGCTCACTTCCCAATTCTACATTCCATTCTTTAAGAAAAACACTGTTAACAGTTTCTTATTATTTCCAGAACTTTCTATATGTGTTGTAAATGTATTTTTTTAAAATATAAATGGTATCTGCAACTTTGTTACCATGCTTAACATATTTTGGATATCTTTCAATATCAGTATGCAATACCCTTGTGAATAAATTTATTTTATCTGTCTTGTTCATGAGTTTTGTCATGTAACAAATATTAAGCACCATACTAAATGCAAGGCATAATTCTGGGTACTGGAGACAGGAATATGATAATATGAATGAAATATTGTTTGGGTTCCAATGAGAGAGACCAATTCCTTCCTTCCTTTCTTCATTCTTCCTCGGAAGCATATTGAGTGCTTACTCTATGCCAGGCACTGTATTAGGGACTGCAAATACCAAGCAAGTGGGCTATGAGCCCTGCCTTCAAGTAACTCCATGGACTGGGGCACAGTTAGAGAAATGTAATTAAATAATTATCTTGCAGTGTGTTAAATATATAATATAACTTGGTGCAACATATTTTAGGATGGTCACCTTTAGTTTCTGAGATAATGAAAGTCTTTCTAGAAAAAAAGATAGTTGAGATTATACTTAGACATCAAACACGGGAACCCACATAGGAAAGCAGTAGACTCCTGTCAGGGTGTTAGGGAAGTTTCCGAAGAGGATGGGACATTTGAGCTGGGCCTTTAAGGATGAGTGCAATTTAACTGGATTAAGAAGGTAGAGGGGGAGTTACAAGCAGAAAAAAAGAAAAAAAATGAAGAAAGAATGAAAAAGCAGATTACTATTATGATAGTACTATTATAATAGTACATTACTATTATGATAAGGAGTTCTGTGATTCTGGACTTTATTTTAGGAAGAAATAAGACCAGAAACCTGGCAGGGACCAGGTTATAAAGAATCTTAAACATTACAATGAAAGAATTGGGTTTTATCCCAAGGAAGCCCTGGCCATTTCAAGCAGGGAGTTGACATGAGCATTTATAGGATTTTTGTAGTTGTTGTTTGTTTGTTTTTATTTGTTTGCTTGTTTTACCCAAAGAGTTCTTTCCTCCAGGTTTATAGAAGATAGACTAGGTTTAGAAGCACTTGGAGGAATGGAGATGGGTAGAGAGAGGAGGGGTTTCACTAACAGGAGCAAGAGAATTGGAGATCATGAACTAGATTGCAGTTTCCACAGATTCATGGGTGGTAATATGTGTTATTCACTGCTGGATCCCTAGTACCTAACACAATTCCTATCACTTAATAGATGCTCAGGAAATATTAGTTGATTAAAGTAGGAATGAGTGTCTGGTTGAATTTTGAGGAATAAGGATATACAATTTGATAGCAGAAGCAGGTATGAAAGGGAAGAGAATGAATTTGGTTTGGCCTTGTTAGCTGTAAGGTATCTGTGAGTCATTAAGGTAGAAATATCCTTAGGCTGGATTATTATGTGAAATAATATCCTCTATTACGTGAAAAGCTTCTGGATTTCACAGCTTCCCCTGTCTTTTGGACTGCTTTCTACTGTGTAAACAAAATATTCTGTCCAGGCCCCAGTGCGACTTCTCTCCAACATGGCTCAGTATGAATATCTTTCTTACCATTATAATTTCTTTTTTCCATCAGGGAGGCATGGCTCAAAGTAAAATAATGGGGTCCACTCATAATTGTTTTATATCTAAAGTTCTCCTTAAGTCCACTCATTCTATCATCTTTCACCCCATTTCTCACATGGAGATTTGCTAATCATGAGTAGGACCACTTTGCTTTCAGAACCTTGTCTTTTGAAACTCTAGCCAGTTTCTCAAAAGAGATTGCTTTAAAAGCTAGCTCTTCAATGTGAGTAGGCATAATCACCTACACCAAAATGAACATGGCAAAGCAATGTTGAAATCACAAAAGGAATGGTTCCTCTACTGTGCTATTCCATCCATGTGGGTTTTTGCCCATTGACTTTAAAAAGTTTTAGGATAAATTGCCAAATATACATGTAGAGGTGAGTTTATTCACAGTCTTGAAAGAGCTAATGGAAGTACCCTGGAGACTTGTTCTATTTAGTACTCTTCCTCCCCCATTCCTCTTTCCTTTGGTGCTCACATCTCCTAACATAATTTTCCACTGAGGGCAGGCAAGATTTTATTAATGAATGAAACATTTATGTAATCTAAACATCTTTGAAAAATAAAAATATATATAAAAAGTAAATAAATAAAGGTACTGGAAAGGTGAAAAAAAAAAAAGATTTTATTAATGAGGCTTCACTTGGTAACTTGAACAACTATGCCTTTCTTAAACTAGAAAGCCCCATCTTCTTGATTCATCATCCAGTCCCAGGTTGGGCATTAGCAGTTATGGCAGCACACTACAGGCAGAGAATCATTGTCTTTGGAAATTATTCCACATTGAGTTACTAACCATCATCCTATAAAGTGTATTAACTGGCATCAGACAAGATAAGCCTGGCACTTCCCAGGGTAAATTTCCACCTCTGCCTCAAACCCCCACCACTTCTCCAAGTGGCTATTTGTACGTGTTTACCTTACTCTGGTCTTTTTTTTTTTTTTGAGGTATTGGAGGCCAGGGATTGAATCCAGGACCTTGTATATAGGAAGCCAGCACTGAACCACTGAGCCACATCGGCTTCACTGAGTTTGGTTTTTTCATTTGGTTTGCTTGTTGTTTGTCTTTGTTTTTACAGGAGGCACCGGGAACTGAACCCGGGACCTCCCATGTGGGAGGCGGGAACTCAGCTGCCTGAGCCACATCTGTTCCCTGGCCTTTTTTCAGTGTCTTCTTATGTGACACAGTTCCTGAATTCCTTCATCATGCACACATTCTTATCTGTTCTAATATGTCAGTGTCCTTTTTAAAATGTGTTGTCAAAGAATCAGGAACCTTCTCATCTTCTCCAAAATTGCACCCCCATCTCCTAGCAGACTTTTTTTCCCTAACAGTTCAACACACATTAGGAATCCCAGAAAACATTTTCCTCATAATTCCACATATGCTGTTTTTCATGCTACTTAACTGCATGATTTTGTCAAGAATAATATTTGCATAGTACAAAAGGAATGTCTAAATTGCTCCAAATAAAAATCACACATGAAAATTATGTATTTTCTATAATACATGGTTGTGGGTCCGTTATCACTAGAAATGCTAATGCAGGGCTGCACAACAAGATATATTAGATAACGTATGGAAGAAACTTGTGTAGCTGATAGTCTAAGTAGATAACTTTAAATTCCTCTTATTGTCATTTCTACTATGATTATACTATTATGTCAATTTTAATTTGGAGTCTATAAAGTGCTTTACATGTGTTATCAAGAATATATTAATTAATAAAAAATGTTTCATTTCAGTACTTATCATGAAAGATTTCATTAAGTTACTCAAAGATGCTAGAATGCTGGACCTTTGGGCTCCAAAAACATAAGTATTTGGAAATTATGGAATTGTCATTTCCACATTTCACAAAGCCAATGTAGGTCTTAAGTACAGTTTGAAAGGGAAAAAAATGCTTCTTTTCCTCTGGCCTAATTAGTTTCCTTGATAGCAATGATACTGCTTTTTTTTTTTTTTCCTGAGAAACTAATGACAGACAGATAGTTATCCTGCCATAATAGGTTCCTAATGAATTACTGATATTTAAATTAAAAAAGGAAACTTAGAGTCTTGTATTAAATTTCACACTGCAATTAGACTCCAAATTATTACAAAATATATTGGAAACTCCGTTGGTGCAAACAGTCAAACAATGAACTATTTGAGGGATAGAGGACTCTTAATGCTAAGTTCTTGTTAATTACAAATTCCATATTCAAAAAGTATTCCTGAACAATACATTTGCTCTAGAAAATCATGGATTGTCATTTTCATTATATGAGAGTATTAGGATCCACCAATTATAGATGAAATAACAGTATCTTCCCATGGGATTGTCTTTTTCATTTAGGTATATGCAATAAGGGCAAATTCTGGGAGTCAATGTGGGGTGTAGGGGAATGCTTTAAGCAAAATATCCTCTCTTCACACATTTGAAAGTGCTTGTAGCTAATTATAAGTATGATGCAGTTTAGGTTTGAATATATTGCAGGGAAAGTAGTAAGACTATTTCTTCTTTCTTCATTTTGCCAAAAATAGTTTTAGATAGTGTATTTTTCATTTGCTGATTGTTTGGGAGCTTTTGATAAAATTTATTAATGAAGTCAGTAGAGTCAATTACTTTAGTTGAGTGAGATTTTTGATGTAAACTTGGATGGTATTTTTTTCATTTCTATAATGGATACTCAAGAGCTAAATCTAGTACATAAAATATAATTGCCTGAGAGTTTGTAGAAATAGAGGTCAGGAATAAGTACTGTTTATAATGTCTGTTGACCATGGATTAACCATGACCTATTGGAAACCATACTTAAAAAAAACAAAAACAAATAACTCTCAATATGTTTTGTCTGTACATTTATTATTTCATTTTCACAATTAATAATTAGCAACAGTGTCCAAAGGCAACCTTATTAATGAGAAATAACCATGATATAAGTAATATTTGTACAAACTTTGCACATAATTAATAAGATTGCACTTATTTTCATCTCCAGCAGAAATTTTCAAATATAAAAAATATTTTGCAATATGCTTCTTGGTAATATTTCTTCAACATATGTGTATTTCATGTAATAGAAAGTAGAGTTCTGTAATATCTACTCAGATTATATATATATATATAATTAATGTTTTCCTCTAGTGAAATTGTATTCCAAAAGGGTAAATTAATAAAATATGGCATCCAATAGATAATACTTTCAAAGCACTTTATGTGGGAAAATTGGGTCAGGGATTTTTCTGGACTTTGAGAGAATGGATGGAATACAAGAAACTGCCACTAGAGGAAGTAGATTGTACACTTATTTTAGCGGTATAAACAAATGTATTAAGTAACCATGGTTCTTATTAAGTATGAGGAAGCTTGGAAAAAAGATTGGAAAGCAATCTTGAAAAAAGAAAGGAGACAGGTGGAGTGTCTAATTAAAAAAGTAGAAATTTAGTTAGGGAGGTTGAAAGTTTGAAGGAATAATCAAAAGATAATATTTATATTTGAGGGTAATTTGAAGCTTTTGGATAATACCAAGCCATTACTTCTAACTCTAGATATCACTCCTCTGTACTTTCCACTATAGTCCCTTTTTTCCTTTCTTTTTTTAATTAGAGAAGTTACAGGTTTTCAGAAAAACCTTGTAGAAAATATAGAGTTCCCATATATCCCCCTATTATTAATACCTTGTATTAGTGTGGTACATTTTCACAATTGATGAAAGAATATTATCATAATTATATGATTAACTATAATCCATGGCTTAAATTAGAGTTCCCTGTGTTGTACAATGCCATCCATCATAGTGCTGTTTGGGAACCATTCTATATAAGGTACTGTGGGAAATTCCAAGATTGATTTACATCTGACACTTTTTCTAGTGGAGGAGTTAAAAGGTATTTATAAATGATAATTGTAAAATGAAAAGGATTAAAAAGTATATACAAGGAAAGTGTTCTAGGAGGTCAAATGAGGACGATTCAGTTCCAAATATATTTTCAGGAAAGATAAAAAGTACACTTTAAAAAAAATTCACTTTGTGCTTTTTCTTAAAATTATCACAAAAGTAATAGTTGTTGAAAAAATTATAAAACATAGATGAAATAAAACTAATAAATTAAAACTGCTTACCATCTCACCACTAAGAGATAGATAATCTAGGTAAGAGTTTGCCGGTCAGGATGAATGATAATTTTCTATTAAAGCTAAATGTAAAATTCATGTAAAGTAGTCAATGAAAAAAAAAAAAATATATATATATGTATATATTTATTAGGATTGCTGTGTCTGGTTTCTACCTCAAATTTTTACATTTTAAGTGTAATTAATTTTTTTAATATACTTTTTAATTTTTTAAAAAAGATACTTAGATTATATAAATGTTACATAAAAAATATAGGGGATTCCCACATGTCCCGCTCCCTAGCCCTCCCACATTTTCCCACATTAACGTCCTTCATTAATGTGGTACATTTGTTACAACTGATGAACACATTTTGGAGCATTGCCACTAAGCATGGATTATAGTTTACATTGTAGTTTACACTCTTTCCCTCACATTTTTGTAGGTTATTACAAGATATGTAATGGCCTGTATCTGTCATTGCAATGTCTTTCAGGTCAATTCCCAAGTCCTGAAAATGCCCCCAAATTACAGCTATTTTTCCCTCTCCCTGCCCTTAGAACCTCCAGTGGCCACTGCCTCCACATCAGTGATACAAGTTCTTCCATTGCTAGAATCACAGTAAGTCTATGGTAGAATAACAATAAGTCTACCTAGTCCATTATTCATTCCCCAAGGCTGAGGATTCTGGGATGGTGATGTCCAAATTTAAATATGATAGGAAAGAGACTTATTTTTGCTTAAAGAAAGGATACTTTGAAGGTTTCAAGCAATAACTATTAAGGCTGTCTATAAGATAAAGGAAACAAAGGGAATTGAATTACTAGAGAAAAAAAGTGAAAGCCAACAAGACTCTTACTAATTTTGAATATATAACTGAAAAGACAGAGAAGGATACATTTCCTAATCTGGTGGAAAGAAGAAATGTCCATAAATTAAATATGAAAAACTAAACTTGTGAAATAATTTGTAAATTAGGTAAATCTTATAAAACATTCAAACTACTTGTACTGAAGTATTTTCTTCATTCTCTTATCAGTAAAAAACTACCCCTTTGGCTAAGAGAAAAACAGCTATGGATGGGAATCAGTGTAATTGTGTTAATTTCCCCCTCCCAGAAACAGCCCTAATTTGAATAACAGCTTGAATGATGCCTAATATCTTTTTTCTGTGTCTCCCTCACTGAATCATCAGATAGAAAAATGAGGAAATGGAAAGAGACAATAGGAAATAAGGAGTTTGAATTCAGAGAAATATATTGCAGCTAGTTCTCTACCATGCTCTAAAATCCTAACTAGAATATCCACATTAAAGAGGAGGCATGGAGTTGTTGAAAATAATACTCAGAATTAAAGGGTTGGAAATACTTCATCTATACAACACAAACGTCTGCTGAGATGCCTGGGAATTGGTATCTGATAACAGTCATTCTCGGCTGAACAAAAATTATTTCCTTGGGAATTTCTCCAAAGTAATTTTAAAAATTGTCATTATTTCCTCTGCTAAATTTATAAAGATAATGTGCTGACACTCTATATACTGTACATCTTGCCTCAATTATAATATTAGCTAATACTGAGGGCTTATTCTGTGCCAGATTCTGTTCTGAGGGTTTTATGTTTTATGTCTCATTTTATCCTCACTACAGCCCCACAAAGGTGACATCATTTTCATTCCGTTTTGTGGTTGTGGATACTAAGGCTTGTTGCCCAAGGCCTTTTATCTACCAATGAACACAATCAGGATTTGAACCTTGTCACCTGACTCCAAAGCCTGTGCTATATTTATTCTTCTAAATAAAGTTATTGTTTTTATATAACACAGTTTTCAGTTGAATATGTGCTCAAGTACATGAGTCGAGAACACATCATTGTAATAACCTGTGGCCTCCTGCTATATTTGATGACTATATATCTTTCAAATTGTATGCTGTCATTTTATTTTTAACCAAGCAATGCTTAAAAGGGTACTGAATACTTCATCTTTCAAGAGATGATATTGCGTGGTTTTTAAGGCGAGGCAGAAATTTCTAAGACCTTAGGACATGCAATCAGAAAATGTTAGCTCTTTGTTGCTACAAGCAACCATGTAAATACAGAATGCCTCATTGTTTAGCAATACCATAAACACCATCCTCAAGCACTATGTAGACACACACTCCAGTAAGGAAGGCACCCTGCTGATGCCTAAACAAAAGGATCTGCTAAGTCAGCACAGAGGTATGGATTAACAATCAGGCAGAACAAGTCTGGGATCATGTACCAAAGAAATCCTACCCAAGGTCAAAGATCTTTATTGGAAATACTGAGTTAAAAGTTTTCACGGGATTTTGTTACCTCAGCAGTACACTAACAATGAACAAAAGGCAAAAGGCAAAAAAAAAAAAAAAAAAAAAAATCAAAAACCCAAAGGTCAGCATGTCTTTTGGGTAGCTAGCAAGCAAGTAAGCATTTCAGAAGCAAGATAAATGGCTCCAAACCATGACACCATCTAATCCACATCCAATTTGCCATCGTAACTAAGTGCCTTTGCACATACTGCTTGAACCATAGCCCCCATTTTATCCACCTGTATAATTGCCTGTCATATTTCAGTCATAATAATAAAATGATCAGGATAATAAAAACTGTAACAGTAATGATAACTAACAGATTTAAGCACTAATCTAGATGCTTTCAAAATGATATCTCATCAAAATCTCATAACAACCTAAAAGGTGAGTATTATTAACTTTTTTTTTTAATTGGAGAAGTTGTAGGTTTCCAGAACAATCTTGCGTAAAATACAGGAATCCCAGACACCACCCTATTATTAACACCTTGTATTGGTGTGGTGCATTTGTTACAATTGATGAAAGCACATTTATTATCTCTCTTTTATAGATGAGGAAATTGAAGTTAGGAGAGGTAAAATAATTTGCCTGAGGCTGTATAGCTAATAACTGGCACAGCTTGGTTTCAAACACCTCTTCAATGTAACTTTGTAATGTTTTCATGTACACTTAAGACACAAAGCAAATATTTTTGCTATAAAACTTCTTTGTTTCCCCATCTAAGCCCCTGTCAGTCTTATACCCTGCAGAGCTGGGGAACCCACCACCCCTTTGCTAATACATACTGATTTTAGAAAGTATATTATATATTATAATGCAAATTTTCATTTATTTCCTATCTTTGTACTAGATAATGAGCCCCTTGAAAGCAGGAACCATCTCTTATTATCTTTCTATCCACAGTTACTATAATAAATTGTATAAATAATGAATGAAGGAATAAGTAGACCACAGGAAATAAGGAAGACTTAAAGAGAAGGAGGCATAGAGAAAAGCATGGAAGTAAAGATAGAGGGATGGTCAAGTAGGAAGGGAGGGAAAGCATACCAGCCAGATGCAACACATGAGCCGAAACACAGAGTCATGAGAATCTATTATAGTTGGAAAATATTGGGTAGTCTTTGGTGATGAGAGTGAGGAGTGGATCGATGAAGGTGGGAATGCTGAGTGAGGCCTGGAAAGGCACCTTGGACCTGCTTATAAAGGAGCTTTAATGTCAGGCTAAAGAATTTGGACATTATTCTGTTGGTAATGGGTACCCTCAATTAATTTTGTGTTGGGAAAACACTTGTTCAGATAACTGTTTTAAAAGACTACCTTTGCTTGCAATGTGGAAAGGATGATTTAAAACAAATTGGGGGAAGTGTATGTGACTCAAGCAGCTGAGCGCCCACCTACCACATGGGAGGTCCTGGGTTCGGTTCCTGGTGCCTCCTAAAGAAGACGAGCAAGACAGCGAGTTGATGTGACAGGCTGGCACAGTGAGCTGATACAACAAGATGATGCAGTGAGATGACGCAACAAAGAGACACAGTGAGAAAACTCAATGAGAGACACAACAAGAAGGAAGTGGAGGTGGCTCAAGTGATTGGGTGCCTCCCTCACACATGGGAAGTCCCAGGTTCAGCTCTCAGTACCTCCTGAATAAAGAAGACCAACAGAGAGCAGACGGTAAACATAAAACAACGGCAGGGGGCGGGAGAATAAATAAATCTGCAAAATACAAAATAAAACAAAAAACAAATTGGGCAGCTAATTAGCAGGCTGCTGCTAGAGTTTTTAAAAATAGAGCTGTAACCCAAGCAGAAGTGAGGATGTAAGGATGATATTGATCTGAGAGGCATTGCAGAGGTGGAAACAATTACATGTATAGGAAGAGGAATGCATTTAAAATGTCTCTGAGATAACCTAGCCCATGCTGAAAGATGCTGCTGCTATAATAGAAAACATTGGGTAAAGAACCAGTTTGAGAGGTAACAAGTACAGTTTTGTATGTATTGGGTTTGTGCTACCTATAGGACAACCATGCAGGTATTAATAAATTAAGAGGAGTAGTGGAAATTAAAGTTAAGTCAACAAAAGAAAAGTAAGAACTGAAGACTGGAAGATATGAGGTATTTGGAAATTTGGACATCAATGAGCAATACTGAGTAAAGGATAGTGGGTCTATAACTCAGTTTTAAGGAATGTCTCATTTAAGTATTGGGAAGGAAATTTAAAGAAAAAGCAGTGAAAGAGACACATAATAACTGCAGCCATAGGAGAATCATAACAGAACAGTGTTGGGTAAGCTGAAGTATCAGGGAATTTCTTACTAGACTGGATGTAAATATTGTCAGATGCTGCAGAAGGTTGAAATAAGATAAAGGTTGAGCAGAGGTTATTAAAGTTGGGCTTCAGACCTCCATGCTAATTTTCAAGAGAGAAATGTTCTGCTTAGGAAAAGGGATCTGCTCTCCTTCTTTCTTCAGCATTGCCGTATGTCTATCAATTGACATATAATGCCTCACACGTAGTAGGTACTCAATATTTAGGGTAGCTGAATTATTTTGATGTGAAGGCACCACATGAGAGTTAAAAACAAAGAATCCTTGGATGAGGGGGAAATCAATAGAATTATAAAGCAGTAGAGGAGACACGGAAGATGGGATCCAAGATAAGGTACATCTAGAGTAAGTGACAGTACAAAAGAGATAAACAATGTCGTTCAATTAGATAGCCTGGTTTAAATTCTATGTCTCCATTTACTAGGTTTGTGAAAATGAGCAAATTATTCAATTTGTTTGAGCATGAATTTCTTCACTTGTACATAATGACTCCTACAGCAGAGGGTTGTTGAGGTGAGGGTTAACTGAGAAATCACATGCAGAGCACTCAGAATAGATTTTGGTCCACAGTAAGTGGTTGTATCAGTACATTCAGTTTCAAGTGACTGAAAACTTGAAGATAGTGGTGGATTAGTCAGCCAAAGGGGTGCTGATGCGAAGTACCAGAAATCAGTTGGCTTTTATAAAGGGTATTTATTTGGGGTAAATGCTTACAGTTACAAAGTCCTAAAGAGTCCAACTCAGGGCTGCTTTCTCACCAAAGTCTGTTGCCACATGTTGAAGCAAAATGGCAGGCGATTTCTTCCTGGTCTCTTGGGCCTTCTCAGCTGCTCAGCTCCTCTGTTGTCTTCAGCTGCAAACAATCAGGCAAATGGCTCATTTCTCCTCCTGGGGCTTTAGCTCTTTGAGCCTTCTCCTTTCTGTCACATGGCAGGACCAAAATGACCAAGCTCTCTCCTTTTACGTATATCTTCTTGAGCGAGTGTCCATTGATATCATCCAATCTGAGTCATGACCTATTGATGTGGTGGAATCAAACTCTAATCTTAGCAGGTAATTTAATCAAGACATGTCAGCTGAATCTCAAGCATTCAAAGGGTATCACACCCAGAGGAATAGATTGGTTTACAAACATAATTTCTCTTTTTGGGATTTGTAAATAATCTCAAACTACCACAGTGGCATGAACATAATGATAAGAAATCTGAAGTTTGGCAGATTCTGGCTCAATTATATTATGGCCAGCATAGGATAAAACTTACCTAGGTTTGGCGGTTGGGACTGTGGGACTAGCTGGAGGTGAAGGGAGGCATTACTAAGATGTCTGAGGATAATAGTTTTCCATTCCTGCCGTAACTAATCACTACTACTGTGGCTTGAACAACACAAATTTGTTGTCCTACAGTTCTCTAAGTCAGAAACTACACAGAGGTCTCACTGGCTAAAATCAAGGTGTCAGCAGGGCTGCATTCCCTTCTGGAAGCTCTAGGGGAAAATCTCTTCCCAGCTTATTGAGGCCACCCACATTCCTTGGCTCATGACTCTCTTCTTCCAGCCTCAAAGCCCTCAGTATCACATCTTTCTGCCATTATTCCACATCTCTTTGTGACCATGGCTGGAAAAGCCTTTCTGCTTTTAAGGACTCGTGATTAGATTGGACCCACATAGATAATCAAGGTCAATCTCTTCTTCCCAAGGTCCTGAACTTTACTTACATCTGAAAAAGTCCCTTTTACCATGTGAAGTAACATATTTAGAGAATCTGGGAATAAGGATATTGACACCTTTGGAGGGCCATTAGTCCTACCACACTGAACATGAGCATAAGGCCGGCTGTGTACAGAAGACAGGCCTGATAAGACATTATGGGAAAGACCAGTGTGTATGTGCTTAAAAACAAGAGTCATAATCTGGAGAGAGAGGGATTTATTTGACCACAAGTAAATATGAGAGATGGACTATAGGATGACTGATATCAAATGAGCCTCTCGTCACTATGGTTGATGGAGACAACACAATTTGATGTTTAAGGGCATGGCTTTTGGTTTCAATGCAAATCTGCTTTTTCCTAGCTATGTGAACCTTGGAAAATTATTTAATGTCTGTGATGGTTTGTTTACTCACTTGTAAAAGAAGATACTAGCACCTACCTCCTATGATTATTGTGAAAATTAAGGGAATTCATTAAACACTTAGCACTAGGCAATAATTATTTAGTATTATTCACAGTTAGTTTTTAAGTTGTTGAGAATAAGTATAGAAAATTGTGCAGTAGAAAACTATGAGATGGGTGCTGGCTCACAGGAAAATGGAAGTATGTGAAGAAGTCTATGTGATAACTAAGTTATAAAGTTCCATAGAAGAGGCTTTCTAGAAAGGTGAAAATTTCAATTTTAGCCTACACACTTGAAATCATAGTGACCAGATCCATTTCATCTAAACCCAGATTGCTAATCTGCTATGATCTTGGAATGAGCTAAATTCAAACAAATCACTGTAGAGGCAATATTTTAGGAGAATTCATGGACATGGAGTAACACCATAAGGAAAAAACAGTGCTCTGGTTCAATCAGGATTCCAATAGAGATTTTCATAAAAATGTATAGGTGCCAAAAATTTAGTAACTCCCAGTGTCTTCTTCCAATTCATTTCCTATATCTCTCAGGGGATGGAGTTGGGGAGTAAGAAGGGAAAGCCTTGTCAGAAGAAGCAATGTACTTTAGTTTATTGCTCCATGTCCTGGAAGATCTTGGCCAATGGACTTCCCTCATCTCAATATTCCTGAAAGGACGTGAGTTCTTGCTGATCCATATTTAGTATTCTAAATTACTCTCTTCCATGCCCAAGAAGTTTGTTGTTTATTTGTTTGTTTTGAAGGAAAGATAATCACATACTATAAATGTAAAAGTTCTAAAAGTTATGGAATGAAAAATAAGATACCATATAACTTCTCCCTGAATACCCAGATTCCTCAATCTCAAATTGCTTATGTGTCCTTAGATTGCTAGTTGATGCATATATGTAGGTAAATAAATGTATTTAGTTTTTACTTCAATAGTAGCAATCTGACACATTATGCTATACCTTGCTTTTTTTTACTTAATAAGATAGCTTGGAAATCCTTCCTTATCAGTACAGAAAGAGCTCATTCCTTCTTAATACTTGAATAACAATCTGGGACTTCCAAACTTTCCCATGTAAGTCCTTGTTTTCAAAAGAACAGCAAGGAGACACTAGGAGAGAAGGAGCCTGGTTTAACAGAACTATTATAACTCTATTAATAGGAAGGAAAGGAAAAATAGGCCATTCCACACAACCCTGCATTAAAATGAGAGGAAGAGAACAAAGTATAAAAATGTGCTACTCCCTCAAAATTCATTGTTAATTCTATTTTAATACAAGACTTTTTTATGAGTAACAATATTATATTTCAAATAATACTGCAACATTTGGAGTGTCTAATGTTTTATAATGTCCTGTTATTTAGGAAAAATTTCAGATAAAATTCAAAGCATGCAAATCTTCTATATCAGCAGTATGGTAGAAATCCATTACTATAAAAATAAATATAATATTTCATAAAGGCATGAAATTCATTTTCTTAAAAAGTGTATGAAGGGAAGGAAAGCAATTTATTTTTAGCCAAAGAATCTTATGCTACAAAAAGATAAAAGATTTGAATAGATGTCTAATATTCTTTCTAAATATGAAATTATAATAGGATAGGAAAGTTGACACTAAAAACCATAGAATGCCTATTATGCACATTGTATATCAGCCAGCCCCAAATTCTTTGACTTAAATTATAATATTTAATCTTGAGAACAATGCTGAAGGATTGGTATTATTATTATATTTCTTTTATTTAAAAAGAAACTGAGGCTGAACAAGTCAGCTTGCTCAAATCTGCAGAGTTGTAAGAAATGTTCACCCTAATTACAGATCCTATGCTTCTTGTCTACATTTATTTATCACTGTTTATTTGTTTCTTATGATAAGAGTAGAAAACAGGTATACTTTGGAATATAATATATAATAATGTATATAAACTTTTAGGATTGATTCAATGCCAAAAAAGCAAGGGTGACACCTGCCATGTTGGCTGCCATAATTTACAGAAAATTTCCAGAGGAACTTTTTCTCATAGAGCAGATATAATATAGGTGGTGATTTATAGATTTTTAATTTCTCCTGTGATGAGAACTTTCTGGAAATGCTGTAAAGCACATTTTCTAATTATTATTAATAGTTCAATGAACTTAGGCCTCGACCATTTCTAAATATCTACATGTATATCTATTAGAGTACATGTTTTAAAATAACATTATATATATATATATATATATATATGTATATTTATTTATTTATTTATTTTAGTTACAGATGTACTCCAAGGTAATACCACATTATAAATTGCAAGGAAGAACAAGTAGATCTGGTTTGAATTCTAACACTCCCAACATGTGTATTATTGAATACTCAAGACTGAGAATTAAATTTGAAATATCAGGACTATGTTCAATCTGGATGTGAGAATGTTTATAACAAAAGGGAACAGAAAAGAAGAAATTTGATGTGGTTATTTTCACTAACAACAAACATTTTATGAACCTACTGGACATACGATATAGTGGCAGCTATTATGAATGTGGAAAGTTTAGGTTAAACAGTTCTTTACAAATTGCTGTTTTTAGAACTTAGCTCAAAAGCCACCTCATCTGTCAAATCTTACCTGACTACTTTACGCAGAATTAGACATCTGTCTTTTCCTTCCAAAGCATGTTTAAAATCAATACACAAATCTGTTTGCATGTCTGTCTCAACCAAAAATGAGTGCCTGAATGTCAGGGACAAATTTCTTGGTTATGATTCTATCAAAATACAACACAGGCCTGGAGTCTAGATGGAAAATGTTTGTTGAAGAATGGACATTATCTGGATTATAGTAATTTTCTCATTACCTACCTACTTCCTTTTAGTGTTTTAAAAACTAGGTACACCTATGTCTTATGGTTTGTAATAAAAAAGCTCCTTTTTTGGGGGAGAAGAATTTAACTTAAATGATTTTCTTTTGAGATACGAAAGTGTTACATATATAATATGTAATATGTGTGGCTTTCTTTAATATTTCTCTATAAGAGAATTAAAAATACAGCAAATGAGTCACCAACACTAACATTTCATTTTAGTATTGCTTTCAGAAGGGCTTACTTTTTGATCATAGAAGAGTTTTAAAAATAGGATATATGGGTAAAGCATAAGGATTCCAGGTAATGACTATATTTTGATGAACTATAATAACACAAATTTATCATATTAATGTGACAGTTATTATAATAATGTTTTGTGTCACATTTTAAAATTGCTTAACTAACTTGTTATACATTTTCAGAATTCCAAATTGTTATTGAATCAAATTAGAAGTAAAACACGGTTTTACAACCAAGTTTCCCTAATGTCAAGAGGGAAACAAAAATGTCAAGAGCCTATCAATAATGATATTGTTTTTGCCTTTCTTTGGGGCTCAAATTATTAATGTATATAACTCTGAAAATCTTTCTTGACTAACTAAATTGTCCTTGAAATTATAGTCTTGAAAATTCAGAATTTAAAGCTGGCTAAATATGGGCACATTTGAATTTCCCTTAAAACCTAAATTAGAAGGCAAACTCAAATACACACATAAATGTGTCTGTTAATGATGACAGTATTTAAAAGTCACCAATTTTGTATCTATCAGTCAACATAAAGTTGTACTTTGTGATTCTTATGCAAAAATGACCTGTATACTCACCAAAGTTTGTTAAATTTCCACAGGATTTTGGGTTCTTTCCCCTTCGAAGTTTGCAGTAGTTATTAGTTTATGTATTTGGGCATATAACTTAAAAATGCTTTGAATCTCCATTTCTCCATATATCAACAAAGAAAATTAAGTGAGGTCATAACGTGAAAAAAATGGTGCTATTCTATAAGGTGCAAAACAAGATTTAAACATTAGTATTACTTGAACAGCCCAGCTCAAATTAGGGCTATTTGTAGCATAAAAATTTTCCATGATGCTTTTGTATATATACATATATTTTTGAGGGCAGGGATGTTTCTGTTTGCTAAAGGCTGGAACCATGTTTGCCTCTCCTTGGGGCCCAACAGAGCAGCAGTCCCACCTTTTCCAAGAGCTTGCCCAATGGCCATGTTCTCAGCTCCACCCTCATCAAGAATCTGGGTGGTGGTTGGACTCTTGACCCCACCCTTTGCGAACATTGGTTTGTGAGCCAGACTCTCCCTCATCTCTGGGGCACAGACTCAACAACTTTAAAACATTGGAGTGGGAGCCAAACTCCCCATCCGCAAGGAATGGGCTCCGCCCTCTCTGAAGCCTGGCATGGCAACAATTTTCCTGAACAAAGGGGAAGAAGGCCCAGCCTCTTCAAACGCGAAAGAAGGTGTACTCACCTTTTCCACACACATGGGTATGTCAGCTCTATTTACCCGAGGAAATATCTTCAGTGCAGACTTCAGCTTCAACGGTTCTGCTTTTGAAGACATTTTTTTCCTTCAATCTCTCAATTTCCTGTCCTTTTTAGTCCAGGCTGGCAGTGGTTCAGTTCATACAGATCTCACAAAAAACTTGTTGGTTTCGGATGCAGAAAACATGGATCCAAGCCATCAGACTGTAAGACTTCCACAGATTCTTTCTGGATAACTGCATTTCCAATCCTGACTTATACTAAAAGGACTGGCTGCTTTCATGTTCAGCTAAATCTAAACATGGTGCACTATTTTTGGGGGACTCATTTTCTGGAAGCTTGGAATTTCCCAAACCATCAATTTCTGATTTCTTTGTGCCCAAGAGCTAAGTTCTCAGCTTATACCTTTCCTCTCACGTTTACTATAAGGAGAAGCCAGGCTTCACTTTCTTTTTCTTTTTAAAGATTTATTTATTTATTTATTTCTCCCCTCACCCCCTCATTGTTTTTACACTTGCTGTCTGCTCTCTGTGTGTTCTTCTGTGTCTGCTTGTCTTCTCTTTAGGTGGCACTGGGAACCGATCCTGGGACCTTCTGGAGTGGGAGAGAGGTGCTCGGTATCTTGTGCCACTTCAGCTCCCTGGTCTGCTGTGCCTTTTATTGTTTCTACTCTGTGTCTTTTTTTTGTTGCGTCATTTTGCTGGACCAACTCACCATGCGATTTCACCAGGAGGGCCCTATATGGTAGACGGGAGTTCAATTGCTTGAGCCACATCTGTTTCCCCAGTCTTCACTTTCTACATTTAGTTTGGAAATCTCCTTAGCTAAATATCCAGGTCATCACTTTCAAATTCTGCCTTTCATTTGACATCAGAACTCAATTTTGCCAAGTTCTCTGCCACTTTAAAGCAAGGATCACCTTTTTTCCAGTTTGCAATGACACATTCACTATTTTTGCCCAAGTCCTCGTTGGAAATATCTTTAGCATCCATATCTTTACCAAGTTTCTTCAAAGCAATCTAAGCATTTTCTATCAAGCATTTCTCAATTCTTCTAAAATCTTCAACTTATTCATTTTTAAAGCCCCTTTAACATTTTTGCTATTTGCATAGCAGCACACACCCTACAATTTCAGTACCAATTTCTGTTTTAGTTTGCTAAAGGCTGCCAAGCAATATACCAGAAATAGGTTGGCTTTTAAAATGGGGATTTAATAGGCAAAAATTTACAGTTCTGAGGCCATGAAAGTGTCCAAATCAAGGCATCATCAGAGATGCTTTCTCACTGAGCTTCAGCTATGGGTGATCAGGCACATGGCAGGCACAATGGCGGTATCTGCCAGCATCTGCCTTCCCCTCCAGTTGCCGTTCCTTTCAGTTTTTGGCTGCCTCTGTTTCTCTGGTCTCCTTGCTTTAGCATCTGCCTTCTTTTCTCAGCTTCTAGATGTTTTTCTCTATGTCTCTGCAGCCTCTTTTGTTTCTGTGACTTTTTATTCCTCCACTTATACAGAACTACAGTAAGAGGATTAAGAACTTCCCTGGGTCACACAATCTAATCAAACGCCCTTAACTGAAGTAATTTAATGGAAAGGCCTCTCTACAATAGGTTTACACTCAGGAATGGATTCACTTTAAGAACATCATTTTCTAGAGTCCACAAAAGCTTCAAATTGCCACAGGAATTCATTAATTTTTTTTTGTAATATATTGTTTGTCTAAATCCATGAGTTGGACAACTATGGCCTGCAGGCCAACATTGCTTGTTTTTATAAGGTGCTTGAACTGAGAATGTTTTTTTATATTTTTCCATGCTTAAGAAAATCAAAAGAAGAAGAATACTTGTGGCATGTGAAAATGAAATGAAATTCAATTTGTAGTGTCCATAAATAAAGTTTTATTGAAACAGAACCATGCTTATTTGTGCTCGTATTGTCTGTAACTGCTTTTGTGCTATGATGCCAGAGTTGAGTAGCTGTGATAGCAACTTTATGTCCTGCAAAGCCTAAAGTATATTTACTATCTGTCCTTTACAGAAAAGGTTTGCAGACTCCTGCTCTGATCCTGCAGCCATCAACTGTTATATTCCTATGAATTAGAAAACAGAAATAGCAAATGTTTTTTATAGGCTTTGCTTGAGAAAATCAGAAATGCCTAAAAAATTAGGAAATCAGACCAACAAAAATCCTTATTGGATTTGATTGAGAACATCAGAAATAGCAAAAATAATAGAATCATGATGTGCTTGGTGCAATTCATGTCATCAATAGCTGTTGAAATATGTCCATTTTCAAAAGCAGATATAAATGACCAGAAGAAGAGCTAAATCATAACATCTATGTTGCCTCTGTTTCTCTGAATGTTGGAAAATCATCCATTTCCACTGCAGGATTACATTTACATCCTGGCCTGATACTGTGAGAAAAATTTATTAGGGCATTGCTATCTCTGGGCACCTAATTTGTGATATTCATACACAGTTTGTGTTCTAGCAACTCAGGAATGTAGGCACTACATAAATCATTGACAAATTTAAACTCTTTTGATAGTAATTCTTGCAGACTTATACTTCCTCAAATGTATTATTTTTTATAATTTAACTTTGGGTTCCAAGAATATATAGCTTATTGAACATGTGGGTATATGCACGTGAAGTTTTGTTTCTAGAATAATTGTCTCCATAGAAAGTTCCTTTCAAGATGTCTTTTTCTCTAATCCATGAAACGAGTGGATGAAAGATACTATTTGTGAATTGTTGTGGAGTCATAACAGGTTCATCTGCATTCAGTGTTTCAAATAAACCATATTTCCAAAGTCTGCATGATCTGAAGTTGTAGTAGGATGCCAGAGTAATGAACGATGATTTGGTAGAATAGAAAAAGCTTAAAAAGGCTTTTTAGTGGCAATTCCAGGAAAGAGCTGTTAAAGCTTTGCACTTAACCAATCATATTCTTGTCATTTACTAGAGAGGCTAGGGAGGGATTTTTTAATATAAATCTGAAAGAGTAATAATAATTGAAGACAAATGGGCATATCAAATTATCATATCATATACTTTCTCTTTTTGTGCTATTTGGCACCAAATGTCCCAGGGATTCTCTGAGATATTGGAACCTGCAGAAATCTTGTCCAGAACAGCAAGCAAATAGTGGTTGTGTGCCCTGCTTGCACAAACGCACAAGGATTCCTTTCTGTCCTATGTGTGTAAACATAAATATATATATACATGTGTATTTCTAGTAGACACAGAGTTAAATTTACATATTAGCACGATCCGTTAGAATTAGGTAAAATACCAAGAGAGAAACTACAACTCTGAGAGTAGTAGTTTTCTGAGAAAATGTCTATCCTTGAGTTTCTGTTCTTGTGGGGTGGGGTGTTTAGGGTAGAGTGGAAGCCTACCATTGAAAAGACACAGGGCTAGGGATAGAATTTCATAAAGGATTGCTATGCATTCCTAAAAAGTATATATTTATTGAATGAGCCTGACATATTTATTTACACAAGCACTATAAAACAATGATTAAATGGTCAGTCTCATTTTTCCCTTTTTAAAATCTTGATTAATATCAGTCCACACCAAGATGATCAAAAGCCAGTGATATATGGTTTCTCTCACATTTTATTTCCCCATTTTACTGATCATTAAAATATCAATTATTTGCATAGCTCTAAGTAAAAATACCACACGCTACTGACTGAGTTTTATTTATTTATCTAAAATCCCTGTGTACCATTGACTAAGGTTTCTCCAAAACTTTTTTCTATAGTTTTTCTTAATCCACATATTTTCATTCATTAAATTATACCCATATGTACTTCTAGCATTTTGATAACTCAAATTACATCTAAATCAATCCATAGAGTACTCAAAGAAGTTAATCTTCAGTTGCCCTGTGTAACCGTTGGGGAATTTGATGTAATTATGAATTCCAAAAATATATTTGGATCATGCCTGTAATCTGATCTGTTAATCTGGGCATGATTGAATTATGATTAGGGCGTTGGCTAGGCCATGTCAGTCAGTAGGGTGTTGAGCCCCACCCCCTGGTGGGTGGGGAATTGAATATAAAAGGCAAGGCAAAGAACAGAGAAGCAGTCTTTGAGAAGCAGCTTTGATGTTGGAAAGAAGGCCCCAGGAGAAGAGAAGCGAAACGTTCGCCTGATCGCCTACAGCTGACCTTGTGGAGGAAACAGGAGCTAAGCCCGGAGAGAAATGCAGCCCCGGGAAGAGAGGAAGCCAAGAAGCCTGAACCCTGGGCA
>JAQZBX010014090.1:0-39026 GCA_029593785.1 Cabassous unicinctus
TGTAAACTACATGAAAGTGCAAAAGCACTCCAATAATCCCAACAGCAATGTCAGGTAAGCAGACTGGCAAAACCAAAAGCCTCACGTGACGTGGAAGGAGTAAAAACGGAGCCTTAAGCCCCTAGACCAAGAGCAGGGAATTGCTTTTCTCATATATAAGTCCTGGGGTTAACCTTAATGTCTAACAGGGAGCAAGACCTCACAAATCCCTATTTGTGAAATAAATGAGTGAGTGAGTGAGTGAATGAATCTCTAACTATTAGAACAGGCAACAGAAACTGATTTCCGCCTGGGGCATACTCTCAAATGCCAAGAAGAGGTAAACTGAGCCCAGATCTTTACACTGGGGTTTCAAACCAAAACAAGCAGAATTTTAAAAATGATGAGGCAAAATAATAGCCATACAGCATACTTCAAGACAAATGCCTGGAATCCCAGGACAGAAGCTAAATTGAGTAGTCAATAGACCGTCATCTGTGGTAATATTATCCAGTTTGATTTCCCACACAAGCAGATCAACCCTCTACCTTTGTTGTTCTTTCTCATAAAAATTCTTCTCGACTTCCTCAGCTCCCAGGGCTGCTGTGTTCTCTAACTTGCATATATATATTCAGGCTGGCAAGGATCACTCCAATCTTCCTTCGTGAGTAGCTACCAGTGGCACCCCATGCTCACAGGGGGCTTAGAGAATTAATTAATGTTTGCAAAGTGCTTGCAGATCCATAAGCCAAGGGCTATTATATAAATGCAAATTATTAGCATTATTCTGTTTTCCAGTGGGGCAGACTGCCCAGAGCACTTATTCATGCCTTTTAAGCAAATCAGTCTCCTTAACTAGGTCTTTCTCTGTTAACGGGGTCCTCGATTTACAACCCCAGATCGCCAGTGCCTGCACATCAGCCTGTGTTCCGGGCCTTCAGATTTTGTTTTCTTCAAGGAGCTATTTTGGGCACTTGGGTCTTACACCCAAAGCCTGCAAAAGAGATCAGAACCTACTGTTACAAACCAATCCCATCTCCAGAAGGGAGGCTCACGGCAAACGTTCTCATCTTTGGGAAGAGATAAGACCAAGGTTCTGACAGTTTTAGAGTGTTCACTGTGTCCCTCTGAGGGGCTTGGAGGCCCTGGCCACATTCCACTTTGAGTGATTGCATTCGGCTCGCCTCATGGTCCTGCTGCTCCAACTGCACGTAGTATTTATTGCCACTTCCTGCCCTTGAATGTTTTGCAGTTTCCTTCTGCTCTGTTTAAACAAATGCTGTTTTACCTGTCAAAGCCCCTTCCTCTGGAATAAAGGGGCCAGGAAATCTGACCCTGTGGCGATCACTTGAGGACCTAGACCCCTGGTCTATCTCGCTATGCAGACTGGGTGAGCTATTACTACATCACGGTGACACATGGAGGTTCTGCCTTTATCTCTGTTATTGTCACTTTAAACCTGGGACAACAGTTGGGAGGTTATGTAAGCAACATCCTGGGCCCCGACCCACAACTTCTGTTGTGGATCTTTGGCAACTTTTATGGCTCTTTGAGAATGGCATTCCTTTGTACTAAAAAACTTTGTCTTTAATATTATGTCATTAGTGTTATACAATGTTAGGCGCAAAGTTATTCGTCTCATAGATCTCTGAACATGCTTAGATGGAAAACAGGCTTAAAAATAGTTGTCATTTATGTCAAAAACAGAAACAAAAACAAAAACCAGAAAGAAGGAGGGGGAAGAGGGGGAGGGGGAAGAGGGAGAGAGAAAGACAGAAGGAGAAAGAAAGGGGAGAGGAAGGGAAAAGAAAGAAGAAATTATTTTAAGTAATTCCTTCATTTACTGGATATTTATTGATCTCTTACTACATGAAACACAGCCATGGCATTTATTTTTCAGATACTTCCACCTCTCAGGTTTCAGCTCTTGGACATGCAAGTAACTTTGGTAAGAGGCAGACAGGGCAGGCAACAACCGCAGCCAACTCAGGGCTTCTCTCCACTAGAGGAGTTATGGGGAACGTCAACTGGCAGGAGGTGAAGAGGAATAGTAAATAAAATACAATAAAACGACACTTTACATTTCATATTGTGGAGTTTTTCTGGTTTTGGTTTTGGTTTAATTTGTTTTATGTATTCTCCCGCCACCCCCTTCATTGTTTGCGCTCGCTGTCTGCTGTCTGCTCGCTGTGTCCATCCATTGTGTGCTGTGTCTGCTCGTCTTCTCTTTAGGAGGCACCGGGAACGGAACCTGGGACCTCCCATGTGGGAGAGGGGCACTCAATCGCCTGCGCCACCTCCGCCTCCTACTGTGGAGTTTTACTGTTTATAGCGTGCTTTTTAAATTACCTTACTCAATCCTGAGAACAATCCCATGTTTACACCAATTTTACAGAAAAGAAAACTTTGCTTCACAGGACTTGGGCTGAGCCCAGGTAGCTGCCAGGGCTGGGAGAAGGGTCTGTTCTCTCGGCACCTCAGCCCCCCTGAGGAGCAACATGTGAGACAATGTGTGAGGGAAGAAATCGGAGCTGGAAGGGGAGGAAACGTTCAACTAAAAAGTGACACAACTTCCTTAGAGAGCCAGCCAGCCTGCAAAGTGTTCCCCACGCCAACCACCGAAAAAGTGCCCAGTACTATGATTTGGATACATGAGTGGTAGTATGAGTTACCCCCTCCCTGTTCTGATACAGCACCCACCACTGTAAGATCCCTGAGGGGACCTCATTGAGTCCTTCGTCTGAGAGGCATTCTGGAAGAATCCTAACGAGGATGGGGGCCAGTTCCAGATTTTATGCTTTTTAGTTTCCCTCTGATCATCGAGGAGGGAGCTACTCTTTCCAGAGAACAGTGGGTGGAGCAGCTGGTGGAGGAGGAGGCGCCCTCGACCTGACAAGCCCACGAATGATGCAGCCCGGGGACCTCACAGGCAGCCTCTCCTTCCTCTTGCCTGGGCTTCAAGGACCCAGCCATCTACACCACCCTGCCAGCCCTCTGAAGACATCCCTTTCTCTCCTGTATTCCTAAAGGCTGAGGTCTTGCCTCTCTGCCCCAATTCTCTCCTCCAGGACAGAAGCAGGCTTCATTTTTCTTGGTCTTCCCTGAAGTGCTAATTCTAAGCCAGGCATTCCAAAAATGCTTGCTGTATTCAGCTCCCCCCAAATCCTAAGTCCTTTCAGAAGCCAGCTTTCCTCTTTCTCACAGTTTAATTGATGATATGAACTCTATTCAAAGCTTAAAAAACATGACCTTCTGGAGACATAACATTGGGCCAGCTGCTAATTTTGAACTGACATTTCAGTTTACTGGAACATGAAGTCTTAGACCCCAGCTCTGAGTGTCCCAGGAGGTACATGGGGATGAGGGTGGAGATATTTAAGGACTTGGACTTGAAGCCTGCTGAGCTCCTTAGCATTGTGCCATTGAGCCATGCTACAATAGAAGCAAGAGGCATAGCCCTGGGCAAGAAGTGTAACAGAACGTCCCAATGCTAGTTTAAGTGGCTCCCAAGATGACAACTCAGGGAACTGTCGTTTAAAATTCCCATCTGTTATAATCATGTCTAAAAGTCCCGGGCCAAGGCCCACACATTCCTGTACCCTCCACAAGTACAACAAAAACAGATGCTTGGATGCTGTACTTCAGAACAAAGGCAGGCTCGTTCCTGGTGGTGATTATTTTCTTTTGCATCTCTTCTCACAGAAAAAAAAAAAAAAAATCAAGCCACAACATGCAGCAAGACCTTGCGTAAGAGGGGAAAAGAACAAATCCCACGTTGGAAAGCCTCAGCACAAGGAAACCACAAAGCACCTTCAACAACCACAACAGTTTGGGGAGTAATATAAGGTGAGCCTCCCAAATCCTTTGCACCTTAACCTCTTTCCCATGATTCCAGTCTCCCGATGTTGTAAGGATAAACTGACCCAGTGGACATCCACTACCCATAAGAGCATTTTTCAGCTGAATGGAAATTAGTAACATATTCCTTCATTTTCCAGGGAAATGTTGATGGTAGTCTCCAAAATAAAGGCACAATGATTTCCTTTTAAGGCATTTAACTAAATCATTTTAAACCAACTTAGTCTATCAAAGATGTGCAATATATTAACTCTCTACCATGGCAATGAAAAACTTCCTGTCACTCTTGCCAAAATGGGACAGCAAGTTACCCGGGTAAACATGGCAGAGAGGAGTATGAGGCTGCGGATAATTAAAGTGCTTCAGACTATTCACCAATTGATTTTCCTCTTGTAAAGGTAGCTAAATTGAAATGTTCAATTGAAATGTTCATCAATTACCTTAAAAATTGGCTCAGATCAATCACAATGGAATCAGCTGAGTTTGAAGATTCATTGTCTTTTGCTAAGTATTTTTTGAAAGAGATCAACAGAGAGGCAGGACTCCTGAACGGACACTCAAGCAAGCACCACTGACATGGTTAGAATGATTTGAGATTACTTTGGAATATCATATTGACCTAGACCTTTTTACCCAAGTAATGAGTCTCCATGATAAGCATATGTTTATCACATATGATACAAAATAATGGGTATAGTCCAAGAAATGGATTGCTAGTGATAAAACAAAGACAAACTGGGCCAGAAAGTAATGACCTGGGAATTTAATGAGCCAACAGTGCATGTCCACCCAAGGTTTATATGCATAGATACAATTGTACAAATGCCCAAGATTTATTCACAGAATAATATTTTGGGTAAAAATGAGAACACTCAGAAAATACCTTCAACCTAGTTTGTTCATACAAATGAATGTGATTCTGAATGGAAATGCCACTCCAGAAGTGTGGTGGAGAATTTATGGCTTACTCAGTCTTGCACATGCATCTGGAAATGGATATATTTTGGCAAAAATATACAGTTTCAATTTCCCAGATCCCTGGAGGATGCTCTACTCTCTGCCACCATGACCACTAGAAGATACAAATCTGCTCAGGTCATCCTCCTCCTTCCACCCTTCCCTGGCCCAGTACTGACAAATTCTGCCACCTGGTGTAAGGGGCCTCTGCCTGACTCTCTAGCCCCATGGCACTCAAAGTGTAGTCTATGGACTTCTGGGGGTCCCCAAATCCTTTGAGGGGTCCACAAGATCAGATATATCGTATAACAATACTAAGACATGATTTGCCTTTTTCACTGGATTGATATTTGCGTTGATGTGTAAAGGCAATGGGTGGGGGGCAGTTGGTAAAATGGCTGGCACCTTAGCACAAATCAAGGCAATGACACCAAATAATCTTGACAGTCATTGTATCCTTCTCCAAGTATATGAAAGCAAATACATGCCCGTTTCACTTAAGAATGCCCTCGATGAAGCAGAAAATATTAACTTTAGTATATATTATCTCTTTTTTTTTTTTTAAAGATTTATTTATTTTATTTATCCCCTCCTTGCTGCTTGTGCTGCTGTGTCCATTCGCTGCGTGTCTTCTCTCTGTCTGCTTATCTTCTCCTTGCTGTGAGGTCTTGCCGCATCAGCCCACAGCGCCGCGCGAGCCGGCCTGCCCTCACAAGGAGGCGCTGGGAAGCGAACCCGGGGCCTCTCATATGGTAAACGGGTGCTCTATCCATTGCGCCACACCCGCTTAGCAACCTCACCTCTCAGGCCGGCGTGCCCTCACAAGGAGGCCTCGGGACGCGAACCCGGGCCTCCCATATGGTAAACGGGGGCTCTATCCACTGAGCCACACCCGCTTCCCTATATTATCTCTTGCATATACATCTTTTAAAACTATTCTGTTATAAAAAGGCAAGTACCCATAAAATACTTCCATACTGAAGTACAATGTTTGTCTCAAGGAAGAGCACTTGTGTGATTGAGTTACAAGCTGAACTAGCCAGTTTTTTTGCTGAACACCATTTTTATTTAAAAGTACAACTGACCAAAACCTGTTACTCAGACTTTGGCATTTAAAAGGCATCTTCTTGAAAATGAATGAAGTGAGCCTGTCACTTTGAGGAAAACTTATGAGAGCATTGGTTGCCAAAATTGAGCTTTCAATCGAAAATGAGAAATTTGGAAAATTTGTATTTATCATCTTGAGTTTGACAGCTTCCTAACACTTTAAGATTTGTCTTTTTTTTCTTATTGTATCATTCTTTTGGAAGATCTCCACAACTCAATGGGCCAATACTTTCCAAGCGATCATTGTATGATGGAACCAAGTCATATGTGGGTAAAAGAGCCACTCCAGGCGTAAGAGAGTCCAATGATTTTAAGGTATCGTTATGCAAAGTTCATTGCTATGGTTTCAGGTTTCACATTATAATAACATGTGAGAAATCACCACTTGCCGAAGTTAGGTGTAGAAAAATATCCACAATTAGGGTGGATTTTCTTCATATACTTCAACCAAACAAAACATTGAACCAGACTGAATGCAGAAAACAGACATAAGAATTTGGCCACCTTCCTTAATAAGGCAGAGATGAAAGAAATCTGTAAAAATATGAAATAATGCCACTCTCTCACTATGATTTTTTTAATTTTGAAAAATATTTTTGATAAAAATGTTAGCGTTCCATGTAATGAGTTTATTGTTGATTTTAAAGGAATTAATATATAAATATTTTTCAAGTTTCTCTGTTTTAATCTCAAATATGGTAAATATTGATAGATATTACTCACATCATAAACAAAAAGCTCTTTGAGGTTCTCAGTTTTTAAGAATGTAAAACACTGCTCTAGTTTTATCCTGGGCACCTTCTCGCCCCACACAATTCCCCCAGCAAGGACGTCACAGCCTACTAGGGAGATGTACCAGGAAATAATCATCTAGGATTCTGTGCACTAAATGGTGTATGGGAGGTCTAGGATGAAACTTAAGAGAGCAGGACAAATTCAACCAGCCAGGATGACTAGAGGAGGAGGCATGATCAATACGAGTGGCCAGGCAGACATAGAGGACGCCGGGGGCCGGGGGCAGCATTTCAGGCAAAGAAAACAGCATATTTAAAGGCATAAAAATCCAAATGGCAGGGCCCCCTATAGGCCCTGAAGTTTAAAAAGGGTGGAGCATAGGAAGTGAGGAAGAGGAGAGCAGAGGACAGACCATACCATATAAAACAAAGAAACAAACACAGATGATTGGTAGGGTATCAAGAAAGCCTTTAATCAAGGATGTGACAGAAGATTTGTGTTTTAATAAAAGACTGTTTTGTCAACAGTGCGGAAAAGGAACTGAAGAGGTATATGACAAGAGGAAGGGAGAGCAGGTAGGAGGCTATTGCAGAAGTTTAGGCCAAAATCTATGATGTGATGGTTAGTTTTATGTATCAGTTGGGCTAGGATATAAGTACCCAGTTGTTCAATTAAACACTTATGTAGACTTCTGGGAAGATGGAGGATTAGAGAGACACAGGACTCACTTCTCTCCCAAAAAAATAGCTAAAGCAAAGGCAGAAATGACCTGGAAAAGAGGTTCTAGGACTTAGGACACCAGGGGAAGGCTGGACAGCACCCAGAAGAGAGAGAGGCAAAGAAAAAGAAAAAGAATCTCAACGAGAAAAGTCTGTGAGTAAAAGCTGCAACTGCAGCTGCCAGTGCCCATCCCCTCACCCTTGGAGCAGACAGTTTGGAGTCCTCCAGCCTCTGGCCAGCGGCTACAGACAGAAGGAGCTGCAGGAGTCCACTTCCCCAGGAAACGGGAGAGAGAGGGATGCAGCCTAAGGTTGATTCAGCTTTTGGCCAACAAATTTGGTCTGCTGTATCCCCCAAGTCCTTCCAGGTTGGGTGGGGCCATGCCATTGTTTGCCCTGAGAGCCTGCACAGGACTAAAGAGAGAAGACCCTCTCAAAGACACTCCCTACTGACTGGACTGGTTGTTGAGGACACAGAGGGGAGTGGAATTATTTTCTGCTGGGGAAAAGGAGGGGGCTGCTGGCAAACAGAGAAGAACAGCTTCAGAAAAAGTTTTATTTGAGAGGCTCTGAATAGCCCTGAGGTAGGATTCTCTGTCACACTGCTCTGGTTCAGGGTTACAGTGAACATATTCCACCCAGGGTTTGAGCTGAGAGGTCTGCTGAAGAATGCCAATGCTGGTAGACAAAGAAGTGCATACAAAGATAATAAAAATAAATAAATAAAAGAGGCTTTTTCAGGCCTTTACAGCCTCCCTGCCAAGGCCTTTGGGAAGTGGGGCTGCCACCCATTACTGGGTCCATGGCCTGAATTTAAGCAACTAAACAGGGCAATACTAACGCGCTAGAACAGGTTGAACCAAGAATCAAAGAAATGCGGTAACACACAACCTCCCACCACTAAATCACTATGAAAGAGAGAGAAATTGAGCATCATAGTAAATTCAACATCATAATCAGATGCTTAAACATCAGCAAAAAATTACAAGCCATACTAAGATAAAGGAAGATATGACTCAAGCAAAGGAATATATCAAAGCCCCAAATGAGACACAGGATTTGAGACAACTAATTAATGAGACTTATACGAATCTCCTAAATCAAATCAAAGAGTTGAAAGACAATATGGCTACAGAGATAAAGGACATCAAGATGACACTGGGCCAGCACAAATAAGAATTTGAAAACCTGAATAGAAGAATACCAGAGCTTATGGGAATGAAAGACACAGTAAATGAGATGAAAAACACAGAGGCATACAACAGCAGACTCAAAAATCACAGAAGAAAAAATAAATGATATAGAAGACAGAATAGCTGAAATTGAAAAGAGAGAAGAACAGAGAAAAGAATGGGAAAAAAATTGAGCAGGGGCTCAAGGAGTTGAATAACACAAAGTGCAATAACATATGCATCATGGGAGTTCCAGAAGGAGAAGAGAAGGGAAAAGGGACCAAAAGAGTATTTGAGGAAATAATGGCTAAAAATTTCCCAACTCTCATGAAAGAAATGAATTTACATGTCCAAGAAGCAAAGCATACTCCAATCAGAATAACTCCAAATAGAAGTACTCCAAGACACATACTACTTGGATGCTAAAGATAAAGAGAAAATTCTGAAAGCAGCAAGGGAAAGCAAACCATCACACACAAGGGATGCCCAGTAAGACTTAGTGTGGATTTCTCATCAGAAACCATGAAGGTGAGAAGACAGTGGTATAATTAGGCTACTGAAAAAGAAAAATTGCCAGCTGAGAATTATTTATCCAGCAAAATTGTCCTTCAGATATGAAGTTAAGTTATAATATTCACAAATAAACAGAAATTAAGAGAGTTCTTTTTAAAAATCTGGCTTTGTAGGAAACACTGAAAGGAGCTCTATGCCCAAAAGGAAAAGAGAAGAGGGAAACGTTTAGAAGAGAGTGTAGAAGGGAAGACCATTAGAAAGGATAACCAAAAAGATGAAATGAGAGATGAAAATAAGGTATGACATATGAAAGCCAAACAATAACATGTTGGAAGTAAATGACGCATTTACAGTAATATCATTGAATGTGAATGGATTAAACTCTCCAGTCAAAAGATACAGGCTGACAGAATGGAATAAAAATTTTTAAAAAATGAGCCATCCATATGCTGCCTACAAGAGACTCACCCTAGATCCAGGGATACAAATGGGATGAAAGTGAAAGGCTTGGAAATGATATTTCATGCAAACAGTAACCAAAAAGAGCAGGGGTAGCTTTACTAATATCAGACAAAACAGACTTAAAAGGCAAAAAAAATGTTATAAAAGATGCAGAAGGCCATTATATATTAATAAAAGGGCAATCTACCAGGAGGAAGTAACAGTCATAAATATTTATACACCTAACTAGTGTACCCCAAAATATATGAGGCAAACTCTGGCAAAACTGAAGGGAGAAATAGACATCTCTACAATAATAGCTAGAGACTTCAAGACACCACTCATATCAATAGACAGAAATAGAAGACCAACAAGGAAACAGAGAACTTGAACAATATGATAAACAAACTAGATCGAACAGACATACACAGAATGCTGCATCCCAAATCAGTGGGTTTTATATTCTTCTCAAGTGCCCATGGATCTTTTTCCTGGATACCAGATGTTGGGTCACAAAGCAAGTATCAATAAATATAAAAAGATTGAAATTATACAAAGCACCTTCTCAGATCATAATGGAAATCAACAGATAGGAAAGGGGGAAATGTGCAAATGTGTGAAGGCTAAACAACACACTCCTAAAGAATCAGTGGGTCAAAGAAGAAATTGTAAGAGAAACTAGTAAATATCTCGAGATGAATGAAAATGAGAACACAACTTATCAAAACTTATGGGATCCAGCAAAGGCAGTGCTGAGGGAAATTTATAGCTCTAAATGCCTACATTAAGCAAGAAGAAGAGCTAAAATCAAAGACCTAACTGAACACCTGGAGGACCTAGAACAGAAACAGCAAACCAATCCCAAAGCCAGCAGACGGAAAGAAATAATAACGATTAGAACAGAAATAAATGAAATTGAGAACAACAACAACAACAACAAACCAATAGAGAAAATCAACAAAACCAAAAGCTGGTTCTTTGAGAAGAGCAATATAAAATTGACAAATCCTTAGCTAGACTGACAGAAAAAAAGAGAGACTATGCAAATAAATAAAATCAGAAATAAAACGGGAGATATTATGACTGACCCCACAGAAATGAAAAGGATCATAAGAGGATATTATGAGAAACTGTATGCCAACAAATTAGACAACCTAGATGAAGTGGACAAATTCCTAGAAATGCACAAACAACCTACATTGACAAGTGAATTCTACCAAGCATTTTGAGAAGGATTAACACCAATCCTGTTTAAAAGCCTCCAAAAAAATTGAAAAGGGGGAAAAATTACCCAACACATTTTTGAAGTCAACATCACCTTAATACCAAAGCCAGATAAAGATACAAGAAAATAAAATTATAGCCCAATCTCTCTAATGAACATAGATGCAAAAATTCTCAACGAAATACTTGCAAATCGACTCCAACAGCATATTAACAGAATTATGCACCACGATTAAGAGGGATTTATTCCTGGTATGCAAGAGTGGTTCAACACATCAATTAACATAATACACCACATTAACAAATTGAAGGGAAAAACACATGATCTTCTCAATGGATGCAGAAAAGGCATTCAACAAAATCCAGCATCTTTTCTTGATAAAAACAGTTTGAAAGATACAAAAGAAAGTTCCTCAAGATGATAAAGGGCATATATTAAAAACCCACAGCCAACATCATACTCAATGGCGAAAGGTTGAAAGCATTCCTTCTAAGATTGGGAACAAGACAAGGGTGCCCACTGTCATAACTGTTTCTCAACATTGTACTAGAAGTTCTAGCTACAGCAATTAGACAAGGGGGAAAAAAGGCATCCAAATAGGAAAAAGGGAAGTAAAACTCTCACTATTTGCAGATGACATGATCCTATATTTACAAAGTTCCAAAATGTCTACAACAAAGCTATTTGAGCTAATAAATGAATTCAGCAAAGCAGCAGGATACAAGACCAACATGAAAAAGTCAGTAATGTCTCTGTACACTAGTATTGAACAAACTGAGGAGAAAAGCAGGAAAAAAAATCTATTTATAATAGCAACAAAAAGACTCAGATACATAGGAATCAGTTTAACCAAAGATGTAAAGGACCCATATTCAGAAAACTACAAAACACTGCTAAAAGAAATTTTTAAAAAAGACCTAAACAAATGGAAAGATATCCCATGTTCATGGATTGGAAGACTAAATATCGTGAAGATATCAATCCTACCCAAACTGATTTATAGATTCAATGCAATACCAATCAACAGCCTACTTTACAGAAATAGAAAAAGCAATTACCAAATTTATTTGGAAGGGAAAGGGGCCTGAACAGTCAAAAACATCTTTAAAAAAAGAAGAGATGTGGGAGGACTCTCACTGCCAGACCTTGAAAGATATTACAAAGCTACAGTGATCAAAACAACATGATATTGTCATAAAGATAGACACATTGATCAATGGAATAGAATTGAGAGTCCAGAAATAGACCCTCACCTCTATAGCCAACTGGTTTTTGATAAACCTACCAAGTTCATATTACTAGGACCAAAGAGTCTCTTCAACAAATGGTGCTGGGAGAACTAGATATCCATAATCAAAAGAATAAAAGAGTACCCCTATCTCACTCCCTATACAAGAATCAACCCAAAATAGATCCAAGACCTAAATATAAAAGCTAGGGCCATAAAACTCCTAGTAGATAATGTAGAGAAACATCTTCAAGATCTGGTGGTAGGTGAGGGTCTCTTAAACCTTACTCCCAAAGCTTGAGCTACACAAGAGAAAATAGAACAAATGGGACCTCCTCAAAAGTAAACACTTTTGCACCTCAAAGGACTTTGCCAAAAGGTTGAAAACGCAGCCAACTCAATGGGAGAAAATATTTGTCAATCACATATCCAATAAGGGTTTAATATCCATGATATATAAAGAGATCATGCAAATCAACAATAAAAAGACAAATGACCCAATTAAAAGATGGGTAAAAGACTTGAATAGACATTTGTCCAAAGAAGAAATACAAATGGTGAAAAAACATGAAAAAATGTTCAACATCACTAGTGATTAGAAAAATGCAAATCAAAGCTACAATGAGTTATCATTTGACCCAATTAGAATGGCCACTATTAAAAAGACAGAAAGCCACAAGTGTTAGAGAGAATGTGGAGAGAGAGGAATGCTTATTCACTGTTGGTGGGAATGTAGAATGGCACAGCCACTGTGGAGGACTGTTTGGCAGTTCCTAAGGAAGTTGAAAATAGATTTGCCATGTGACCCAGCAATACCATTTCTAGGTATATACCCTGAAGAACTTAGAGTAGTGGCACAAACAGATATCTGTACATGGATGTTCACAGTGCTGTCATTTATAATTGCCAAAGGATGGAAACAACCCAGGTGTCCATCAAATGATGAATGGATAAACAAAGTGTGATGTATATATACAATGGAATATTATTCATCTATAAGAAGAAATGAAGTCGTGATGCATATGACAACATGAATGAATGTGGAGGATATTATATTGAGTGAAGCAAGGCAGACATAAAAGGACAAATACTGTATGACTGCACTATTATTATTATTTTTTAAAGATTTATTTATTTATTTATCCCCCCCCCTTGCTGCTTGTGTTTGCCGTGTCCATTCGCTGTGTGTTTTCTCCGTGTCTGCTTATCTTCCCCTTGCTGTGAGGTCCTGCTGCATCAGCCCCTTGTGCTACGCGGGCTGGCCTGCCCTCACAAGGAGGCCCTGGGAAGCGAACCCGGGGACTCACACATGGTAAACAGGGGCTCTATCGACTGAGCCACTCCCGCTTCCTGACTGCACTATTATGACCTAAATATATTGTGTAAACTCATGGAGCTAATAACTAGAATATAGGGCACTAGAAAATAGACAGAATTGATAAAAAAATGTTGTGCATAAATCTTTGGAAATGAATAGAAATGGTGAAAGCACATCATAGTGTTTGTAACTAGCAGAGCAATATGATGGTTGTTGTAAAGTCTGAGGTCATTTACATTACTAGAAGGAAAGCTGAAAAAATGTAACATGGGAGTGTATAACAGTGAAACCTCATGTGAAGTATGAGTATGGGTGATATTGCATATATAAGACTGCTTTTCTATGAAACTGAACAAATGTATGTTAATGTTACAAGATGTTAGTATTAGGCAAAAATACAACCAAAGCATACTGTGAACAGTAGTGTATAGTAATATATTAAGAATCTTCCATTAAGGGTAAAAAAAAGGAAATATACTAAGTGAAAGAAACTAGACAAAAGGTACTACATATTGATTCCATCTATACAAAATATAAATCCAAGTAAATTAGAGAGACGGAAAGAGAATAACATCCACGTACAGCAGGGGAAGGATAGAGAGATTAAGAGGTGATTATTAAGGGGTAGAGATTTTTGTCTGTTTTTTTGCCATTTATTATTATTGGAATAATGAAAATGCTCTAATACTGATTGAAGTGATGAATGAACAACTATGTGGTTATACCAAATACCACTGAGTGTACACTTTGGATGGACTGTATGCTTTATGAATGTGTATCAATGAAACTGATTTTTAAAAATCCTTATCTACATGTTACTGTGAAGGTGTTTTGTGGATGTAGCTAACATCTACCATCAGTCAACTTTAAGTAAAGGAGATTATCCTCGATAATCTGGCTGGGCCTCATCCAATTAGTTGAAAGACATTAAGAGCAAAACTGAGGTTTGCCAGAGGAATAAGAAATTCCGCTTCTGCACTGCAGCATCAGCTCCTGCCTCTGTTTGCAGCCTACTGGCCCGCCTTATGGATTTCAATCCGTAATTGCCAGTCCCCACAATTGCATAAGCCAATTCCTTGAAATAAATCCTACTGGTTCTCTTTCTTATATGGCATTGCCAATTTGGAAGGAAAGGAGGACAGATTAAGGCATCATTCACCTTTAGAGACTTAGAGTGGATAAGGAATCAGTTGAGAGAAAACTTACTGAGTTCGTTTTGGGAGATGTTGAATATACTGAACATGGGACCTCCAGGAAAAAGATGTCAGGTGGCGGGGAGATATATTCTGTGCTGTGAAAATTAGCATTTACTGAACCAACCAATCATCACTTGGGAAGCACTTACTGAAAATATCAAAGGAATCAGAGAGATAATAGACAGGAAGGCAAATTGTCCCATTGTCCATATAAGAAACATCTCCTTTCCCAAGAAGGAAACGCCAACTGTGACTTTTCTGATTAAACCTAAATCTACTTGTTGAATATTGGTAAACAGATGTCTCCAGCCAGAAGATGCTTTCCAACTCACAATCTCGCTTGGCTCAGGGTCTAATCTGCGGGGAAAAGGGTGGAGACTGGGGGAAAAAGGGGAGGGAAGAATAAACGAAGACTGGCATTTGATTCGGAAGGATTTGTGCCTCTGCGGAAGAAAGTACAGATCTAACCCTGAAAACAAAGAATGTCAGCATCACCATCGCTCTCTAATTGCCCACCTTAGGCACAGATAGAAGAATTTCAGATTAGGGAACCAAAGTTTAGGAGAGAGGTTTGCACACTGAATGTGATAGGTCCTGTTTCATAGCAATTAACTATTGTTATCTCTGAAGTCAGGGAATAGATACTATGGTGTAGCAGTTTGGTGTTGTTTATGAATTCCAAAAATAGATATTGGATTATGTTTGTAAACTGGTCTGTTCCTCTCAGTGTATTACCTTGTATTAAATTCAGAGGTTTCACTTTTACTTGATTAAATAATGATTAAGGCTTTGACTAGAGCACGTCAGTAGGATGTTGAGTCCCCGTCCCCTTGGTTGGCAGGGACTCACAGAGAAAACAACATGACAGAGGAGAAAGTTGGAGTTTTTGGATACTGGAACCCCGGGAAGTAAACACACAGGAGAAGAACACAGAGGAATAGAAAGGACTCCATAGACATGGCAGAGGCCCCGGGAAGAGAGAGAGCCTGATAGTCTACAGCTGACCTAGTGGAAACAACAGAGCAGCTGAGCCTGGAGAGAAATGAGCCCTGGGAGGGAGACAAGACTTGTCCCAGCCTACAGCTGATACTGGAAGAGGCTGGGACCACAAAGCCTTAAGAGGAAGAGGAAGGCTGGACCCTTGCAGATGTCAGCAGCCGTCTTGCTCCAACATGTGGCAACAGACTTTGGTGAGGGAAATAACTTACGCTTTATGGCCTGGTAACTGTAAGCTTCTACCCTAAATAAATACCCTTTATAAAACCCAACAGATTTCTGGTATTTTGTATCAGCACCCCTTTGGCTGACTAATACATATGGGCTCAGTTGAATTCAGAGAACTGGGTCTCAGTACACAACAGGGCAGAAAGCAAGAACTCTCACCATGTTAAGTGGAACTTAACTAAATATGGAAAACTAGCATCAATACTTTGCTGTCGGTTTTTCTGGCTGCCCTTTAGATTGTTCTGTCCAGGACAGAAACAGCACGGATCCTATAAGAGAGTTTATATCCTTGCAACACAAGGTCTTAGATTTTTCCATAATTTGCTCATTGCTTCTATGCTTTGCAAGAAAGTTCTTCCCTAAATGAAAGGCTTCTAACTGAAGACCAAATTCCTTTCCTCCTCTTCTGTTCCTGGCAGAGTTGGTAGAAGGGGTTCTGCTCTGTAGAGTAGAGAAGGTGACAGGCTGGAATAGAGCAGAGTAGGTATCTGGGGGCTCTGTTCATGGCACAGGCTGGGGTTCTCGCTGTCTTACACAGAAAACCATCTCAGGATCCAGAGATAAGGAGCTAGCTGTGGTCTGTGTATCCCAAGGCTTTCTAAGAAACCATTCCAGGAAAGTCCTATAGGAGCTTCACGTGATGGAGACAGTGATAACCTGTACCCGCCCCCACTCTTAAATCATCCGTCCCGCCTCTCTTGGCTTCATTAGCGTTAAAGGCATTAAAACTAGAAGTGCATTTTCATAGCATTCTGATTCTTCAGTTAAACCCTATATGAAAGTTAACTGAGCCAGCACAAGCTCCTAAAACTGATTTTTGAAGGAAATGGAAACACCACGAAGGACAAGTCTTCCCTGAATTATACAAAACACCTTTTGAATTAAACAAGTAATTCTTGCCACTGAAGTATCTAATTTGAATTTAAACATTTCTTTACGTGTACTTTAATTAGATGCACACTTCTCTCAGCGTTTTAATTTTATGCGTTTTACACTTCTAAGCAGCTTGCTAGTGAGGATTGCTTATTTGCATTCATTTACATACAATTTGCAAGAAATGTTGAAAAACCTAGAAAGGGAGAGATTGTAAATTCAGGGATTTTTCCCTAAATAAAAATGTCAATTATAAGAGGAAATAAACAGTGCCTTCCTTTCCTTGCTTACCTATGGTGCTTTCATGTAGTGAAAGACCACTTTTAATATTTGTATATACAAGGGGATCCATTTAATGAATACTGGAACAGGAAGATTTTCCTCTGCAAGTTAATCACAAGGATGAAAAAGGCTCCCAAACTTCTAATCGCCTTCTTAAAAAGAACACGAAACATTCTCAAGCAGATGATGCCTCCTGAAAAAAACATTATTCTGAACACTGCATCTTCTTGTACAATAAGCATTTCATCAATTCTGCTCTAAATAAATCCATCCAATTTTAAAACTATTTCTTTTAATGATGGGTAGTTTATTCTGTATGACTTTCACGCCAGTTAATTGGATTTTCTCCACCTCTCACTCTTTCTGGAGGTGAATTTAGATTCCCAATACTTCCGGCCCAGTCTTACAGCAGCCCTACCTGATGCTGGAGGGCCAGTTTGTACCACTCTTTATGTAAGAAAATTCAGTTGGTTATTATTCAGAGATGGAGGTTGTTGATACGTCACCAGCTTTCAATGCCTCCTATTTCTACTACATCCCAAAATACGGGGGCTCCTTTCCCTCTGACCTCGGACGTGGGCTCAGCTGGGGGTCTGGAAATAGATTTTCTGCAGCAGCCGTTTCTACAAGGACTGCAGAGGGAGCAGAATGGCAGAAACACTTAAAATATAAGTGCCTTCAACATTAAAATTTTCTCTCTCTAATTTCTTTAGAACGTGGCAGGGAGCTCCCCAACCAAGCTCCATAAATAACCCCTGCACTTATCAAAGGCTCCCCCTCGACATATGGAAAGTAATTTGGGTAGCTGCTTTAAGCTTCACAGAAGAAAGCCGCTTGTCCAAAATAACACATCCGTAAGCAGAATCTGAGTTTTGACATTCTCCTCGCTGTAAAATAACGTTATCAAGCAGATGGAGTTTAGCCTTGGAAAAAAAGCTGAAAAGCTAGGCACAGTCGCTGCCTATCTAGACCCCTAACAGGAGGCGCTCACACCATTGTTTGGGGGAAGTCCCTGACTCGCTGGCCCCAAGAGCTTCCTGTGTGGGCCCAAGCCAATCACGTGACTGCCCTGTGCCTCAGTCCCCCTGATGGAAAACCAAGATCTCACAGAAAAAGCAAAAACAGATGCTGCACTTGAGATGATCTCTCTAAAGTAAACAAATTAGGAAATTTATCCATCAACTGTGGTCTCTGGAAATCAGTGAGAAACTAGGTTTCCTAAAATAATTCAAGAAATCACTATGAATATATACTGTAACATGCCAAAGCTGCTGCTTTTTTTTTTTTTTTCCTAAACAAACACTTCTCCCTCCGTTCTCAAGGCACTGGAAGGTGAATAATGGAAGGCAAGACTGGATTAAAGATGAAATACATCTAAGTTATCACCCTGCAGTCCCAGAAGGAGCCAAATGGAATTGTGGCAGAAGCAAAAATGAAACACCATTTTTATCTATGTGATCAAGAATATTTTTTTGCCTTTTAAACTTAAATTTTACAGCAGGTGGATTATATATATCTGAGAAAGTAAAATTTGATAATGTACCCATTAAGTAAAATTTGATTACATGCCTATACATAAAATAGATCTACTACTTTTGGTCTAGCAGAATGATCTTCAATCCTGATTTTGTAACTTCCTAAATTGTCTTCAGTTTTCTCAAGATGTGCCAAAGACCTTCTCTAGGTTAACAAGAGACTCCAAGTTGTTTTACTTTACAAATAAATATGCCAAACAATATTTCTTAAGGAAGAGCCTAATCAATAATTAATCAAGCAGAATAAGCTACAAACAAATTGAACACAACTGATCCAACATTTCTGCTTTCTTCCTTAAGATTTCCTCTTATCTGATACCAACTTTAAAATAAACTTTTTGCTCAGTTATGGGGTAAAATGGAGGCAGACTAGAAGATCTTTCATCTGAGTGGAACAAAATTGTAGTGTAAAGACTTGAGAAAGAAAATTGAGTTGGAAAACTATTTTGATAATCAGTGCTTGAAGAGGGTTTGAGAACTAACATGGGGACTGAAATGGAAGAGTATGGAGGTAGAGATGTTTAACTTGTGCATGTGGACATTTTAGTTCTTTAAATACAATATATCCAGTAATAAAGAAAATAAACTTCTTAATTTTTTCATGGGTCAATTTTCAACTTTAAAGAACAGGTATCCTCAGTCCTGACAGTGGACTTGCTTCACCTCACTGAGCAAGATGTCTTTGGGCTTTTCTTTACCTTTGTTGTTCAAGCACCGCGCGTGGCACTTAGGATATAGTACATAGTCTCCACATGCATAGCTCACCTGCATACAAGCACACATGCACACCAACTGAGCGCCTAAGGTGAATATTAACTGGCAGCCCACAGTAAGACACCAGGCTTCAAAGACAGCCACAACCACTGAAAACAAACATTTATAACATGTTTATGTCCTGAGAGAGAGCCATGTTCACCATCCTTAAGAAATGAGGTCCAGTTTAGAAGACAAGATATTTATATTGCTAAGAATATAAGGCATCATTCATTACTGGAAAAATGAGGAGGGAAAGAGGGACCCATAAGCGGTGACACTTAAAAATATATTTACAGTCCCATGGATGAGAACAAACATCCTGAACAAAATTTTCTCCAAGATATGTGAGATGTCATCAAATCAAATCTACATGCATCACCTGTAAACAGAAAAGCTTGCCACTTGCTAGCTACAGAGCCTCCGGCAAGCTCATTACCCATCTCTCGAAATCTCATTTCCCTCATCTGTTAAATGAGGATCATGGTGGTAGCTACCTTACAGAGATGTTGTGGAAATTAAATGTGAAAACTGAATCTGCTTCCCCCCAATGTGGGACATGACTCCTGGGAATGAGCCTCCCTGGCACTGAGGGATTGCTACCAAGTACCAACAAGCAAAACATCTGGAAAAAAAATAAACCTTGACCAAAAGGGGAAAAGCTAAAGACAAATGTGTTTGTATAGCTAAGAGACTTCAAAATGAGTCAGGAGGCCATCCCAGAGGTAGTGGTTATGCACATTTCAGTAGGATCTCATTGACAGCTAAAGTAAATACAATCCCAAATAGTGAAGCTCCTTAGGGAAATGGAGACATCCAGACACTATAATCAGGGCAGACAGCTCAGGAATTTGGCCCCTTGCCAGTGGGCCCTAATCTGGTATTTATGCTCCCCAGTGTGACTGAGTTAGACTCAGCAGTGGTTTCCCTATGCCTGACTCTTCTGTCCTTCTATCAGAACCTATAATTAGTACTAGAGTTAGTAGGTGTACATCCAAGAGACTTAAATCTGTGGGCTGTCCATGTGCCAGCTGAGCCCTGAATCTCAACAGAGTTGCAACACCTACTCTCCAGTGCAATGGACTCACCCAGGACAACTAACAGGGAGGGAGATGATGGACAAACAACACTCCAAGGAACTGAGAGTGCCTACAACTGCAAACAAGAGAGTCCAATCCATCGGATGTATGGGATCAAAGCCCCCCTCAATTAATGGTGGAGTGGGCATCATCATCCCAGAGTCCTCAAGATTGGGAAACAAACTATAGACTAAAATAAACTTACTAGTATTCTACTATAGACTTATTGTGATTCTAGCAATAGAAGAAATACCATTGTTGTGGGCTGTGACCCATGGGTGTTTTGGGGTTAGGGAGAGGGAAAAACAGGTGTAATAGGGGGGTATTTTCGGGACTTGGGAATCATCCTGAATGACATTACAATGACAGATACAGGCCATTATATATCCAGCCATAACCTACAGAGCCAAATGGGAGAAAGTGTAAACTACAATGTAAATTATAGTCCATGCTTAGTGGCAATGCTCCAAAATGTGTTTATCAATTGCGATGAATGTACCACACTGATGAAAAATGTTGCTAATGTGGGAAAATGTGGGAGGTGTGGGGAGCGGGGCATATGGGAATCCCCTATATATTCTCTGTAACATTTATGTAATTGAAATACCTTTTAAAAAAATTAAAAAAAGTGGAAAAAAAAAAAAAACAACTGAATCTGGGTAAAGGCTTATGCAGTGCCTGCTGCTCAGGCTGCACAGAATCAGCATTGGAGAAATACTGGCTATTGTTAGCGTTGATTCACATTAACTTTACCTCACCCCTTCTTAGCCCAATTATGCATACTTATGTCATTTAATTTGTTCTCATAATGACTCCTCCTATCCCCTTAATCAATCTTGTTGCTGGCCTGTGAGCTCCCTTGTCTACTGTTTTCTAGAAATAAGTGACCCAGACGGAGGTCAGTGTTTCCTTGCTCTGCAGGGTTACACAGCGTGCAATGGTTACATCTCAGCTTTGGGGCACGATGACTTCATACAGAGTGCAGTATATTATGCTGGTTTATACCCTATGAAATCTAATTAAAGGGCACCCTAATTTGAGAGTCACTCTCTTATCACCCTTATTCTTAATATCTCTGAATTTCCTTATATCGTGTAGTGGTTCTTGTATTTGTGGCAATTTTTGATACAATACAGGGATGGCCCTACCTCCAGACTTAAACTGAATGGTGCTTGAAATAAACAGGTTCTCTGGGGAAGCTTAGAAATTGTTCTATCACATAGATTTTCAAGGTAGTGGCACTTGTTGTTACTTACTTTTGACCTGTATTATCTTCTAAGTTACAAATGCTTTATCCCCTCTCCTTTCTGACTAGTAATGAAGTTAAGAGGATTCCAGACCTAAAACCCATATCTGCTTGACATCCCGCAAGGTGGCCCCTGCACCTAATTCTTTTGTTATTGATGTTACTAAGCCACATGAGCTTCGCACGTCCACCTTATGAAATTTTGGCGTGTCTGGAGGCAGGTATACATTTTACTTTATTACCCACTTTGGGGGCTCCCATCTGTAATGGGCAGATGAGAAAATAGCCCCAAACTAGTTAATCTGAAGAGTGGAATGTCTTAAAACACTGAAATCTCTTCCTAATTTAACGTGCGTACATGTGCACACACACACATCTAGCTCCAAATCTTGCATTGTGTACAATTTGTCACAGTGACCAAAAACTACACATTCTTAGGAAAAATGCTTGCTTGTTTTTCAAGACTCAGTTGGCTTCTGAGTATTCACAGATGGTCTTAATGTTTTAATTACTCAGTCTGAGGGACTGATTGGACCAGAACTGGAATTAAACCTTCAACCTCCTGTTTTTTGTCCCATCAAGCTCTCAGTTCAGACTGAACTCTGAGTATTACATATTGTTTTCCTCTTAGAAAAAACACAGACCACCTGCCCACCCCACCAATCTAACCAGAAAAACTAACCTCCCACTTGCCAGGCATGTGTGTGATGGTCAAACCTTCAATGATGTAAACATCATTAGTTTGTGTTTAATTACTTTGGGGCATAAAATTTGCTCTAGGCCTCCCCTTTAGTACTTAGACCAAGTATATACTGAGTAAACTAGAAAATTCAGGGCTCCCTGCTAACACATCAAAGTCTTTCTAACATAAAATAACTAGTTAGTTGGTTGAATTCTCTACTATATTTTGCTGCGTAACCTTAGCCCTTACCACAGAAGAATGTGCATCTGTTATGATTTAATGAAAAGGATGAGTGAGAAATGCTTCTGGACCTTGACATTTACAATAACAGCTCCTAACATTAATAACAATACAGCAGTTTCTAGAAGATGGTTCAGAAATTAAAATTATAAAAAAATGTTCAATAAGCACATGCACAGTCAATTTAAATTTGAAAATCATTAGATTTTTTTAAATTAAAGAACCATATTAAATTAAGATAATACAGTTATTTAAAAAGAGGGAAACGGATGTGGCTCAAGAGGTTCGGCGTCCATCTACCATATGGAGGGACCAGGGTTCGATCCCCGGGACCTCCCAGTTAAAAAAAAAAAAAAGAAGTAAATGAAAATCATGCAAAATCCTGATGATAATGACTGATGTTTTGGCTTTTTAATTATAAATAGCCAACATTCAATTAGATACTTGGTGAAAGAGAGATTTCTCATATTTCAGTAACTTTCACCTGGGTATCAATTTTAACTAAAATTAATTAAAAATCCAGAAGAATGCCAATTTGAAATTACCGATTGGCATGTGTCTATATGCATAAAGAGATCTCTAGAAGGATTTTCCTAGGACATTAGTGGGACATGGGGGTCATTTTTATTTATTTTTTCTTTACATTTTTCCACATTTTTGGATTTGTATAATGAGCACGCTTCATTATTTTTAAAAACTAAATTATTCTATTTTGGTGGAAAATTTCCCCCACCTGTCATTTTGTTTTACACAGTAGACTGAACCATAAAAACACCTTGACTGCCTTCATAGATTAAAAAATTGTCAAAATCAGTTAACTCTTCAAAAGGTGCCATAAAATAGGCAGATCCAGAGAGGAAGTCAAATAGATGAAACCCCAGATCTCACATAGATTTGATCAGAGACTCAGCAGCTCCGTCCTGGTCATGGAGCATGTGTGCCAACCCGCTCCACATGGGGAAGGGGCGATATAAAAGTAAGGGCCCTCCTGTGCCTGGAGAGTCAGCACAGAACTGGATCAGGAGAACCTTTCCAGAAGTACTGCTGCAAGGTAATAACTAGTGCTCTGAGCTGCATGGGCACAGCCACTGTTAAGGAGGCCAGGCCATAGCCCTCTTCCCCACAGCCACGCACTGCACCCCTAGCCCCAGTTACCTGTCCAGGGACCACCAGCCTGCTGTGTGGTAGACACCTGAATACAAACACGAATAGACTAAAGCAATGGAAATATGTAAAATTCACTTGCTACCAGGTGTGTCCTGAGAGCCCCTCTCTCCCACTTATGAGAAGACAAGATGCAACCTTTCTCTTCTGAGCAACTGGTTAATTGGAACAGAAGAATCAGTAACCAGGGCCAAAAAGAAAGAGGGTGAGTCCCCAGTTAAAGCAATTTCCATCTGGAATACTAGGTTCTTTAGCAACAGACTATTCTTCACATATGAGCAGCACAGTCCAGCAAAAAGCAGATCATGTCCCTGAAAAATGGTCCAGGGATTCTAGGGCATTGTCTGCATTGCCTGAATTGGTTTGAGCCAAGGAACTCATCAAGAGTCATGAGATGGGACTGGTAAGTGAAGGTCATGCTCAAAGACAGTGAAGTTTTATAAATGAGCCATCTTGGAGGGCTATAATCACATGGATCTTTATTACAAATAGTGATGATCATAATATATTGATCACTAGCCACTCAAGCAGCTTTATAATCATTCTCTCCCTTAATCCTGCAAACAGCCCCATGAAATAGGGAGTTTAAATAACCAGTCTAATGTCATCCAGCTAATTAGAGGTGGAAAGAGCAAGACCCCAAGTGTGCTGGCTTCCAATGCCTCCTAAACAAACACAGAAAAAGCAAATCTTAGATTTCCCACAGACCGCTGGCTTAGGTAGTGCTGGGCAGTGTTTGCCGTCGCTGAGCGGGAGAGGAGGCTGGGAGCACAGGAGTGCTTACTGTGAGACTTTTGCCAAAGACTGAGGAGTTAACAAATCCCAGGGGAGGGTTTAAAGAAAAGGAAATCAGGAGACCAATTTGTGGCAGCAGATGAGGTCTCTGCTTATAGGCCACATCCTTGGTTCAGGGCTCTTAGTCTATATCCCCCAAAAGAAAGCTTTTAACAGCCCTTTGCCCATCCATCACGTGGCTGACCACTTAGTACACCCCGAGAAGGCACCGCTAGCTCACGCTCAGCTAGATGAACAATAAAGAACGGGGGGCTAGCTGGGGACCAGGCATCAGTCGGCACTGAGCGGTGACAATAGAAGGAGGGGACAAAGCATCAGTTACTAGGCTACTGGCTTTTTCCACACTAGGGATACTGCTGCCTTATGAACAAAAGCTCACGCGCAGACGTGGGGGCTACAATAGCAGATGGCTTTTCAGCTGGCCGCGGTGGTCCACACAGGCCTCGAGATGCGCGGGGCTGTTCCTGCCTCAGCCACTGTTAATTTAGAAACTGTGAGCCGCTGAACAAACTCTCTGGCAGACCCCCGCCTTTTCTCCCCCATGTGTGTGTGAGTGCCCTGCGAGCAGGCAGGCACACGCCCTTGCCGATTGTCTTCATACACTGGATCTGTTTAGAGGGGGCACCTTGGGAGGGAAAGGCGCAGGATTTAGAGCAGAGAGGACTGGGTTCCAGTCCTGACTGTCACTGTGCAGCCACTTTGGGTCTCTAATTTCTCACCTGTCAAGGCAGGAGGCAGTCGCCTACTTGGGAGGAGTTCTGAGGATTAAATAAAATAACGTGGGTTCCAGAGCTAACAGGGTTTAGCACACTGGAACTCAATGAATGCTATTCACTAATGCTATTGGTAGTAGGTGATTTGCAGGTAATGCTGATAAATCACATTTTATTTCCACTGTGAGAGTCTTCTTAGAAGAAAATGGGTATTCACTCACTATTTTTAAAACAATATGTTATAATAAAGGCAGATCCTTATTTCAGCATAAATAAAATATTATTTAAATAAATTATTTAGAGAACATAAGAGAAATATATTTATAAATTAGAAAGAAATAAAAAGCCACCTACATTAAGAGGCTTAGGAAACTTTAGAGGGAGAAATTGCAGCTGCTGGTTCATCTCTTCAAAGTGCTGACTCTTTGAAAAGGAAAGAAACTTCTTTGTATTTTCTAAATGTACATATTCACTTTTTTGATATATAGTTATGTGTGTTACAATCCAAAAATGACAATGTTACTCCATGTTAATTTTAAAAATAAAATGATTTTTAACACATGTATAGACTCTGTATCCACAATCAGGATACAGAAATTCCATCACCGTAATAAACCAAAAGAGGAGAGAGGTGGTCTTATTTAACAAACATTCACTGAGTACTTATGTGGATCATTTTTCTGGGTACTGGAGACAAAAGCTGAAGGACAAGATCCTTAGCCCAGAGAGACGGATCAGAGTGTTTCCAAAATATCTTCAAAATGTTTCAAGGCTTTTAATTGCATATATTTTACCATTTTACAGATGACATGTTCAAACGAGCCCATCTAAAGTTGAGACTCACTCTTTAGAAGAAGGAAGCATCATTTCTAAATATCTCACTTAATACATGAAGAATGGAACAGAGGTACAGAGAAGCTAAGTGACACAATCCAGTCACAGGGACCCAGAACCAGGGTCAAGGTCGGTGGCCAAAACGATTTCTCCAACAATTTCTGAAAAATCAGTAAGACAAACTTTCTTGTCCTTTTGTTATTTTGCATATAGTAGCATTCCTTATATGCATCAATGCAATCAAATTACATTGTAGAATCAATTTTATATATGTGTACGTGTACCAACTGTGGTCGTCTGAAACTATGTACCCCAGAAAAGTATGTCCTTCAAGTTAATCCATTTCTGTGGGTGTTAACCTATAGTAAGAAGACCTTTGGATGAGGTTACTTCAGTTAAGGTGTGGCCCAGGGTGAGTTTTAATCCTTTTACTGAAGTCCTTTATAAACGGGAAGAATTCAGACAGAGCAAAAGCCCTGGAAGCGAAAAGCTGAAAGCAACGGAAACCAAAAGAGAAGAAAGAGACCAGCAGACACCACCATGTGCCTTGCCAGATGACAGAGGAGTCTGGAATTGCTGGCAGCCAGTTTTCAGGAAGAAAGCATCGTCCTGATGATGCCTTGATTTGGACCTTTTTCTCAGCCTCAAAACTGAAGGCTTTTAACCAATAAACTCCCGTTGTTGAAGCCAATGCATTTCATAGTATCTGCTTGGAGCAGCTTAGCAAACTAAAGCACTGCCTATATAGTAACAGAAGAAAAAAAGGGGAACTGGCTCCAAATAAGTGCTTAATATGTTACCTCCCTAGCAACATTCCAGGTCGGTACCCAGATCTCTCTTGTTTATTGTGACACACACAGATGAAAGGCAAAGTCCTTAGATCCAGAGAAAGAATAAAGCAGTAAATCCCTTAGGGACAGTGGCCATCCTGAGGGGCCGGAACTGGGATGCCATCCCAGTGCGCCACGCCTTGAATCCACCGAGGACTGAATTTGAATTCGACCAGGTGGGTACAGCTCCCCTTTTCTAACACAATCTTCACCACCTGGGCCTGGCTGCCAGCTGCAGAGCCAGTGTCTATATCCCCCGTTTCTCCTTCTGCCTGTGCCAAGATGGCACGATGGTTTAATTCAGAAGGTAGAGTTCACATCACTTTCGGGTGTGGGTATCCCGCAAGAGGGGGCCCTGTTTCTCTTTGCCTCTGCCAATAGACAAAACAGCAAAACACTTCCATCTGTAAGCCAAGCCACTGAAGAAGGCAGGCAAAAATGGATTAGTTTTCAGTAGCTCATATAGCGGAATTCTTGTTCTAGATGTAGATCAAATGAACTGCTGTCCCAAGCCTGGTAAGGCGGGCTCGAATTCCTGGCCATATGCATTTGTCTGCAAAGCGTCTCAAGCAAGCATCCCCAAATATAGTCAGAGAAAAGTACTGCCTGGAATTCAGAAGCTCGAGTTTTGCCGATATATTCATGACTGCTTTTGCTACAATAGAAAGTATACTCAGCAAATGAAGTGGCGATAATGTGAAACTTACTATTCAGATGCAAAAGCAGTTTAGGAGATGTCTGATCTCTTTTGAAAAATGCTTTGAATGCCTCAAACAGGACTTTTGTGTAATGATTAAATCAATGGCAGCTAGATTGTAGTTAGACTATTTGTGAATCAGTGTTCTAGTCTATCCTTTAACCAGAGGATTCTGAATAGTAAATGTATTGACTACGTCTAGATCCTATTTAGAAAATGGAAAGTATATGGAAAGTTAAACATAACATTCATTGATAGTATTGATTTAAATGATGATGATGTATTACTTTTTCAAAGAAAGTCACAAGAGGGTCTGAACTAATGTTCAAATTATCTTTCTTGATGATATTAGCCAGCATAAGATTTTCAACTCAGGCCATCTCTATTGTGGTTTCATATTCAGAAATGTATAACTTAATAAGTAGAACAAGTGTTTACTTGGCAAACTCTGAATTTGCTTCTCTTGTATCTAATTACAAGCCCATTAATTTTTGTAATCATATTAAAGAACTCCAATAAAACTTCCAAAGACTCAAGGGAAAGGTAGTTTTAGATAGTCAAACGTAATTAAGCAAAACGATTCTATCTGCATCATTACGGCAAATGTAAGGTGTAATTTGAGTCTGGGGACAATCTTAAAAAAAAAAAGGAAAACAACAAACTGTGAACCTTTGCATCATAAGCACATTTCGTCAACAGCAGCCTCGTGGCTCCAGTGAAATCAGTTAGGAGTGTTATATACTTAACGATGGAAAAAAAAAAAATCTTTGATTTTGTATTTCTGAACTAAGAAGCATCTGATGCTGAAGTCATTGAAACTTTCAGGTGAGAATCAGCAGGAGCTGAGATCTTTAACGCCTGCTTGTTAAACCTGCCTATTCTGGCTATATTTAGTGTTACATTGATATCTGAACTCAATTTTAAAATATTCCTAGGCTGGCCTAATTCTCTGGAAATGCTGCATAGGCCAGGGTGAATGAGGAAAACTTTTCAATGGATCATAAAAGAAAACTTAATAAAGTAATCACATCCTTTTGTACTGATTTAAAAATATATATATATATTTAAAAACAACAGTCTCCCAACCCCCTAGTGCGTGCAATTTTCAGAAGTAAAAATCCATGAGCCTTAATCACACTTGACCGTGGGGAGGCGTCAGAGTGCAAAGGAAAGTGGAGGGCCTTGGGTTCCGGAGGACGCCACGCCATCCACGGAAGTGAGTGGGCACGGGCAGGAGAAGGTGGGGAAATGGTGCAGGAGGCAAAAGCCTGGGTGTGGGGCGCTCAGGAAGAAGAGGAAATGAGGAGGAGAAAGGACTCACCGCTCTCCCGACACAGCTCCCCTCGGCTCCTCATCTAGGTCTGTGAACACCACAGAGCCCAAAGACTCTCTGGCTGGCTTCTGCCGAGGCTACTTCAGCTGTTGGCAAGGAGCACCCAGCTGGCATGTGCTCTGCAGAGAAGTCCCCAGTCCCCGGGGCTGGGCATCTGAGGGCTGCCGCCACCAAACCCCCACGGGCCGGTGGGCTGGGCGGACAGACGCAGTGCATTGGGAGGGGAGAGAGGGAGGAATGGATGATTTTAAAAAAGCCTTCCACACGCATAAGTCTTGGTAGTCACACACAGACAATTTCCCAGGACCCTCACTTCAGTCCTATGGAAGAGAAAAGAAAAGGGGGGGGAGGGTACAGATACAGGTGTGAAGGTGACTGCTGGGTGAGAAGGAGCAGGAACTATGCTGGAGACGGTGGCACAGACACCATGAGTAAAAAGAGCAATGTGCTGGGTGGTCAACAGCTGTAGGAGCTTTTGGCTCTAAACGCCATACCCTTAGCACATCTGGAGTGTGAAATGAGACTACAGAGCTCAGGTGTCATTGGCGATCATGCCAGAGTTTCAGCAAATCCAGTGCTATCAGTAGATGGGAAATAGATGGCATTTGCCTGGAGTGGGTGTCCAGGGCCCTTCTTAGAGCCCCTCCTTCTGCTATTGAGATTTGTAAAGCCCCTGCTGGATTCAGGCCTTGCTTCATTTGTATGTCAAGTTTCTGTAGGATGTTCTCTAGAGTATAGTAAGAGAAAAGCAGTTGGTATTGCCCTATAATGTAAAAGGATCAGTAATAGACTCTGGATTTTACACTTTTATCAACCAATGAACATCTGGTTGTCACCTACTCTGTGCCCAGTTTTAAGACCCCATATGGCCCTGGCATGTGCATGTGAGCATGACTGTGGGTTTGCTAGGTCAGGGCTCCTGCTTACAATTTAACTGGGGAAACAAGACTTATTAAGCCTACATCAGCAATTCACTCCTAAAATATATTCCTCCTTTATGTTGCAGAAGGATTTATGATTAGTTAAGATTCAGTCTTCTGATTATCTCCCATTGAAATGGTTGTTTGTTTTTGTAACTCTTGAGTCAAAAAATAAATAAATAATAAGAATAAGCAGCAAATGTTTTCAATAAGCAAGCCCTCCACTAACTGCCAGGAGATGTAGCTGATCTCCTGAAGCTAATTTAACGTAAACAAGTGAGGACACAGAAAAAGTGAAAACCCCAGCAGTGTGGTTCCTGGTAAAAACATTTCCAGTTGTGGGTAGAGAACAACTGCCCACTGGTCGTCCGATGGAGTGTCAGAGGTCACCACAGGCTGTGACACCACAGATCTAGTCTCACTCCCTTCAGGACAGAACGAGTAATATAAATATGGTGCCCAGTCCCTGAAGGGTTAAATACATATCCCATCTGTTGGGGACTGACTCACTGACAGCCCCGCCCCCCCAGAAGGCACATGCAGGTCCTAAGCCCTGGTCCTGTGGGTGTGAGCCCATCTGTAAGATGGACCTCTGAAGATGTCATTAGGGAAGGTGGAGACTCAGAGGATCTCAAAGGTCCTACTTAGTTAGGGCGAAGCTGAATCAAGGTGGGTCTCAATCCCAATGACTGGAGTCCTTAAAGGCCAAGGGAATCTGGAAGCAGTCAGCAGAAATAAAGGTCAGCAGAAATCAGAGGAGCAGACACGAGGCGAGAGAGGCGGCCACGTGATGAAGCCAGAGCTGCGAGGATCCCCCAGGGTTGCGGCAAGCCAGCAGCAAAACACGGCGGACGCCTGGAGAAAGCAGGGCCTGCTGAGACCTGAGGTGGGACTTCCAGCCTCCAAAACCCTGAGTCAAGTGACGGCTGTGGTGTCTGTCACGGCAGCCCTGGCAAACTAAGACACCATCTTTCTTTGACCAAGAAAAGATGATCTCTTTTTTGTCCTTTTTACGAATCCCCCCAAATACACACTAAGAGACAGAGTAAGCTTAATGGGATTCCCAATTGATATTTAGCAAAAGGGTTTTGTTTTAAATATCACAATCCCAACTTTAAACAAAAATAACCATTAGAATTCTAGGTTTTAACCTTATATAGATCCCTTCAGAGTGACCACTTAAGCTTTCTTAGAAAAGTTAGAATGGTTGATTAAAAAAAAAAGTTTGCCTCCTGTCCTTTTTCAGAAAATATATACATATTTTTTATGTCAAAATAGGCCATCCTCTAACTTTTTGTAAAGAGAAAAAAATAATGAACTCTCTCTGCACAAAACATGCCTGTGATCCTCATGCAAAGAACATATTTTTCCAATTCTTCAAAGCTTGAGCATTCTCTATGGTGTAAAACAATTGTAAGTACTTCTGCTAGTCAATTGAGATGCTTTGGGCCATAAATCAGCAGAACTGCATTTTTCAAAGCCACATAAACATGAACACAAGATTTACTTTTTTTCTCATATGCATCTTTAAAAAATAAAATCCATTCTGTGTCATGGACACAAGTCAAGTCAAGAACAATGAGCCATTCTCTAAAGTGCAAATAATAGCGTTCATTAAAGAAGAAGTATTTTAGCAAGGAAAAGTAATTGACAATAAGGATGACGCATCAGTGAAGATTGCCTGCAGGTGGCCTGAAGTTCAGAAGCAGAACCAAATTACAGACGTTTTGCACGACTATTTACTCAGTTGTTCGACATGAGAACAGCAATATGAGTGACTTTTCTTCTCTCACCACTAATGATATCCCTTCTGTATTCCATCTTCAAAATCTTTGCCAGTGCAACCAGGGGAATGCCAGGCCTTTAAATAAGTTTTTAACAAGACTGTTTACTAATATATCACACCGTATGGCACAGGCACGTCAACAGGCGATTTCTTCTGAGACTCATTTTGCACAGTGTTAAAGTTAACAGATCATGCCAGGGGCGTGGGATGCATGATGCAATGGCTCCACTCCTCCTCTTACATGGCAACAGAACAGTAAATAGAAGCTGTGTGAACCAGAAATCGGTCCTTTATTGACACAAGGATGTTTTAATGAGGCTCACGTTAAGGCTTCAGACCTAAACCTCAAGGACCCAACCTCCACTAGCACCCCAGGATGCTCTGGATCCATGAGTATGTTTTGGGATAAGCTCTCCGAGATCCTTTCAAAGATTTACGGTCACAGGTTTTGATATCTTAAAAAAATAATAAAGGGAGTCCGCATTCTTCAATGAATACTGAAAGTCTGAAACCTCTATATCAGGCAGACATATTTGAACTTCCCCAAAGAATTTAAATGTCCAAAATTCTTTAAACTTTCAGAAATATGCTTGCCTGACATATGAGAATATTATGACCAAAGGGACAAAGTAATATTATTTGATAACCATTTTGATGCAAGCTGAATTTCCACATCTGATATTTTGACAAGGAAAAAATGCAAACATTAACTCTGCCATTTAAAATTAACTAGAAGGGGAAAAATGACCTCAGAATTTCTTTATACTTTGATAACTTAAGAATCCCTTTTTCCTTTAAATCTCATTTCCTGGGTCAAGAAATGAACAACATATGAATGCACTGGTTATTTTAATGAGAAACAAACTTCATTTCACCGGAAACATTTTCTCATCAAAAATCTAGGAGAATATTTAGTCAGAAGATTATTTGGTTATCGGAAGCCTGAAGGATTGGGTACTAAACTTTTTTCCATATTATGCTATTATTCTAGAAATGAAAGAGAGGTAGGACTGACATAGGACTTTATTGGCGCCACTATTAGAGTTTGGGCTAGGAAGAGATGTGTTCCAAGAAGCAATGCTCATAGTTGATTTCGTCCTTTGTGAGATAACAGAAAGTAAAATTAATGTTAAATATTAATGTGTGGTGGGAGAAACTATCATGGAAGTAAAATTGGACATCTTTTATGACTGGGGAAGATGGTCTTTAATTTAGTTTTCTTAACCCAAAGCAAGAAACTGGATTCAGATAGGTGGGTTCAAATCTTGGCTGTACCCCATATTAGCTAGGGGATCACAGGTGAGTCACACCTCTAAGTCCCTGTATAACTGTAAAGTGCTTTAAAAAAAAGTACCCACCTCATAGAGATGCTATACAAACTAAATGAGAAAATACATGCAAATTCTTGCAAGAAAAAGCACTTAATAAATGTTAGCTATTATTAGTTATCATTAACATTATTTTTATCACAAAGTTGTGGTAATGATAAAACTGTATCAGGTAAGATATTTATGGATAGAAGACCAAATTAGGTCCCTGGTTGGATCATCATTCATATGTAAACTTCATCCTTGTAACCAAAAATCCTACCTTGTGAAGATTTGATTAGTTGAATTTCTAAGAAATATTTTCCTAAAAGCATTTGCATATTCTAAAGGTAGAAAGGTCTTTAGGATTCATATCAAAATGTGACATCTACATAATAATGTCAGTGGTGGCACACTCAACCCAAGGCCAGGACTAAGCATTCCCCAATGTGGAACATGGGAAAACATCTCATGTGCTCCTTTGTGACCACAGTGTTAAAATGAGCTGTGTGTGTGGGAGTGGGGGTGCACATAGCATCATCTGTGTGTGTGTGTATGTGTGTGTGTGTGTGTGAGTGTGTGGTAGGTGGTGGACAGAGAGAATCAGGAGATTATGAGGAGTATTTGGTTTTTATTTCTTTACTCTGTTCAGTAAGGTTTGCAGTTTAATTCCTAGGTGACACGTAACTCAGAACTGCTCTTTCACGGGTGAATCGTCCCACACGTGCGTGAGAATGTCGGATGAGGCACCTGATGGACCAGTGGAGACAGAATGTGGAATCCCACCTTCTGCAGCAGCTCAGGATGCCTCCTGGAGCATCTGAAACAGCTCAAGTCATCACAGCTCTTCTACACGCAACAAGGCACGAAATACCCCAGTGGTACAAAAGTGGAAATAACTTATCATTCTTTCTTGACTGACGAAACAGATATTAATTACCACCTTGCTACCAGTGAAGAGGCCGCAACTGTGAAGCGGAGTGAACGGCACCTCCGTGCCCTCCCTGGAAGACAGTTGCCACATCATTGTCATCACAGGTGCAGCCTGAACTCGTTTCCCAGAAAATATGGTGGCCTGGGTTGATGTCATCCATCTGATTTCTGAGAAAACTAGAATTCAGTCCACACTGGCCACTGAGGAATACAGACAGTTTCTTTCTGACTTGATTTTTCAACAGTGGGTGAGAAGGTGACAATGAATGGCTTCTTACCTGCTGGTCTAGGTGACAATCACCAAATGGGAGGGAATTTACATTTTAATGGGACCAGTATGTGCGATGTACTTTACGGAGCTGTTTCTACCTGTTATCTCATTCAATCACATCTACTTCAAGGGCTTGTCCTGAGAATTGAGAACAAATATCAGCTAAGCTCTGATATATGTCTGTTCTGTTCCCTGGCACTTTATTCTTACATTTCTACGGGGTGAGTGCAATCATCCCCAACCAGGAGATACGGCAACAGGTCTAGGGTCATAAAGACATGAAGTGGCTGAGTGAGGACTTGGTCCAGTTCTGGCCAATGTCGCCTCAAAGCCCAGGTGTGCTCTTTCGTCTCTGCCAAATCCCCACCTACAAAGGGCGTTTTTCCTCTTTATGATTTCGGGAAATGACTATACACGTGGGAAATGCTCAGCATCTAGGGAGGGTGTTAGGAGTAAAGATGGAGGACAAAGGCGAAGCAGGGGGGAAAAAACAAAACAGAGGCAAAAATAAGAAAAAATTCAGGAAACAAAGTTCTAGTTGGAATAATGAGTAGAGGTGTCTTTCCATTGCACAAAGAGCCTCGTTCTCGATTAGCATTTCCACTCTTCTTGACTTGACCCAATGCTCCTTGCACAGCTCCCGATGCCAGGAGTTCTGAGACACTGTATTTCCATTTTACTGCTGATAAAAAGGCCACTTTGGGTATAACCATGCAAGATGTTATTTACTTATAATCTGACAGTGCTCTAGATTGTCTTGTATTTTGTGCCCATATATTTTTTCTGATTTCTTCCCAGTCTTCTCATTCTTACATCACTTAAGAGTACTCAAATCACTATCATCCTAGCTTAATTTATGATGCTATCGGATGAGCCATTTTGGGTAATCCCACACTCATAAATATCACTCTCCTTCCTTCCTTCATAAATATCACATATATTTCCCTATGTTACCATAACTTCACCAATATATATTTTTAAAATATCTCTAATAAACTTCTCATGTCTGAATTTGAAGCCATATTACCTAGGTCCATTCTTCTTGATCTTGTGTGTCAACACCTCCCTAAACAGGCTTCCATCTTTCATGTTTTTCTAGCCTAATCCCTGATGACAACCTCTTCTGACCCAGACTAGCATCATTATTTTGTTTTCTGCTCTTTCTCCCCAGCTTCACTGCAATCATTCCCAAGTCAGAATACTAGGCCAGGCTGTGAGGGCTATAAAGACGCTCAGAACCAGAGCCCCACTGAGGGAAATAACTCCCGAGGTCTACCATAAAATGTTAAAAGGACAAGGAAGATGAGATTAAGACCACTTCTCTTTGTCCTTTAACCCTCATAGAGCAGGGGTCGATGGGAAGGTTGGCTCGAGCTGGAGAGTTCAGAGGGTGCACTGGGGCAGGTGCTGAAGGTGAGGTTGAAGCAGTGGGATGAAATTACAGAGGGAAGGGCCTTGGCTCATTGTAAGGAGTTTGGATATGAATCTTTAGGCAGGGGTAGGGCTGGGTAGGGAGGTGGCTAAGAAAAGCTGTTAATGAATCCAGTGTGACCTGGTCAGAAAACCCTCATGTTCAAGGTGGACTAGAGTGAGGAGAAACTCGGGATTAAAAACCAATTAGGTGGAGCGGACATCACCATCCCAGACTCCTCAGGATTAGAGGAAGAGCTATGGACTAGAATACTATGGTATTCTACTATATACATATTGTGATTCTAGCAATGGAAGAAATAACAACATTGATGTGGCGCCAGTGGCCACTGGAGGCTCTGGGGGCAGGTAGTGGGAAAAACAGGTGTAATACGGGGGCTATTTCGGGACTTGGGAATCGTCCTGAGTGACGCTGCAATGACCGATATAGGCCATTTTATATCATCATATAACATGCGGAACTGTGAGAGAGAGAGTGTAGACTACAATGTGAACTATGGTCCATGCTTAATGGCAAAGCCCCAGGATGCGTTTATCAATTGCAATGAATGTGCCACACTAATGAAGGATGTTTATGTGGGCGGGTGTGGGAGGTGTAGGAGGTGGGGCATATGGGAATCCCCATATTTTTTGTGTAACATTTATGTAATCTAAGTAGCTTTTTTAAAAAAAATAAATAAATAAATAACCAATTAGGAGGATCTTCCAAGAGGCCAAGATGACCAACTAAAGAGATAATGGCAACACATGATTCTGGACTAGATGTAATAATGGAGGAGAAAAGGCCCCAAAGGGCATTATTGGGACATATGAAAAAATTGGAATATAGACTCCCAATTTTATTGCAATGTTAAAATACTTGAACTTGATAACTGTACTTTTCATGAGGTTACAGGAGTGAATATCCTTGTTCCTAGGAAATGCACATGGAAGTATGACTACACAACCTACTCTCAAATGATTAGAAGAGAGATTGAGTGATTGATGGATGGATAGGTAGAATGATACAGCAAATGTGGCAAAATGTTAAAATTGGTGGATCTGAGTACCTGGGGTGGGGGGAATGTTGGAGTCCTCTGTATGGGTTTTTGCATTCATTTTGCAACTGTCCTATAAATTATAAATTATTTCAAAATGAAAAGTTAAAAAAAAAAGTCCAGGAAAGAGATGCCTCATCTTCATCAACACTTTCACCAAATCTGAGGCTCATAAAAATTATCAGAACATTCTTCTTGGATGCCCCTTCATCTACAATGTCTCTCTTCTTCTATTCCACTCTTGAAAACCTTCTTAAATCAACCTAAAACATCACTGGATTCTTAGTTCTTCACACTACCTTGGGCCTTTAAGGAACTCTCCTAGATCTTCTATCAGATGAATCCAATCTTTAAAACATTGTCACTTTCTCTATTCCACTCAGGCCTAGAAAACCTACCTTGAGTCAATTCAATGATTAAATAAATGCTTTCTGAGGATCTAAGTGAATGGCCTGTGTTATGTTGTGTGGGGGGTGTAAAGAGAAAAGAGAGGCCCTCAAAGGGTTTAAGAGACAAGATGGCTCCTAAGCAGTAGGCATAATTGAAAGGCCCAATAAATGCCATGTCCTCACATGGGAGAGACCAGGAGGCATCCAATGCTGCTGCCCATTTTATGACTGTTGGATTTGAGGAGGAGGAACTATTGACTGTGTTCTGTTATACATTTTTCCACTTATTTTGATTTTTTTCCAGGGCTACTGTTCATGCTAATTTTCATATGTGGGCTCTTTTGATTAAGCAGAGTGTCTTAATTTACAGCTCTTCAGGGTCCACAGATTGGGGGCGGGTGGGTGTTGGTGATTTCAGAGAGGCACAACTAAGTCACTGCCATTATTAATCAGGCCATACATCAGATTCTCATGAAAGAATTCAATAATTCTTCCTTCCACATTATCAACAAGTTAAACTGACCATACAGGCCCTACCAGTTTCCCAGGATGTGGGGCTGGGGGTGCCTGATTCTGTGCGCTGGGGAGTAGAACAGCTCATGAACCTCCCATTTGTCCTTCCTTCCAACTGCTGCCACCACTGTATTTTGGAAAATGGGAAAAAAGCGTGATTGTTTATATTAGGTTTGTCATTCTGTAATGAATGTCTGAGAGTGTCATATAGGGGCCTTTAACAGCTCTTTCTCAAGAGAAGTAGAACCTCATAAGGTGACATTTTGAAGATAATTGAAAACTTTACCAAGTCAAGACTTTTCAGTAAGGAAAGACCATAAGATGAGTTTTCAGCACTTCAAAGAGTCTAGGACCCTTGAAAAACCGAAAATGGTCAGTCTAGGTTTCCTTGAAGGGTCAGACCCCATCAGGGACTTAACCACCAGCTCTGCTAACGGACATCATGCTAGCATTAACTGTAATGGTCCACTTTACTTATTAAGTTCCTCTGGCCTAGTGGCATTCCAGGCACCTTACATAAATCCTGTAATAAAACCAATTAAAATCTCATTAAAAGATAAAAACCTAAAACTCTGCCAATAAAATGCTAAATACATTTTAAATACATTCATTTTGCATCACTCTTGGAAGGTCTAAAATGAGAAAGAACAGTGTGAATGTTGCAAAGCCTTATTGAGGACAGTACTAATCTCAGGAGGTCAATCTGGAAAATACAATTAAATTAGTAAAATGTGCCCAGGCTTGTCAAATTTTCCAGGTCTGGTTTCCATCAGCCCTGTATTTAAGGGAGTTCCTAAGTTTTACATTAAAATCTGTTTCCAGCTACAGTAAAGTAAGGGAGATTTTTCTGAGATAATTGTGTATTGAAAAATACATAAAATGTCATGATAGGCAATCTGAAATGTCACTTGCAAAAATCTATCTTTTCATCCAATTCATAGCACATATGTCTCACCAGAAAGCATGGAATTTGTTCTGTGAACATCTTTTTCAGAACTAAGGAATTGCATTTTAAGCATGAAACTTAACAACTTGTATGAACAGACTTAAAGAGCTAACCCATTAAGAATTTTGAAGACTCAACTTCATGGATTATAAAAACATCTTTCTGTTACTGTTTTCAAAAGTGTGTAGGGGGAAGCGGATGTGGCTTGAGCAATTGAGCTCCCGCCTACCACATGGGAGATCCCAGGTTCAGTGCCCGGTGCCTCCTAAATAAGATGAGCAAGACAGCGAGCTGATGTAATGGGCAGGTGGAGTGAGCTGGCACTACAAGATGATGCAACAAGAGACATGAGGAAAACACAATGAGAAACACAGCAAAGCAGGGGGCAGAGGTGGCTCAGGTGATTAGATGCCTCCCTCCCACATAGGAGGTCCCAGGTTCGGTTCCCGGTGCCTCCTGAAAAGAAGACCAGCACACAACAAGCAGACACAGCAAAAGCAAACAACAAGGGGATGGGGAGAAACAAATAAAATAAATCTTTAAAAAAAAAAAGTATGTAGGGGAGTGGAGGTAGCTCAAGTGGTTGCGTGCCTGCTTCCCATCTGCTTCCCATGTGGTCCCAGGTTCAATCCCCAGTACCTCCTAAAAACAAACAAACAAAAAAAACAACTCTCATAAGGGAGCAGCTGTAGCTCAGTGCTTGAGTGCCTGCTTCCCATGTACAAGGTCCTGGGTTCAATCTCTGGTACCTCCTAAAAAAAAAAA
>JAQZBX010014091.1:0-39047 GCA_029593785.1 Cabassous unicinctus
AAAACAAATAAAACCTTCCAGCGAAGAATAATTTATCCAGCAAAGCTGGCATTCAAAAATGATGGAGAGTTCAAAATATTCACAGATAAACAGAAATTAAGAGAGTATGCAAATAAGAAACCTGTCCTTCAACAAATACTAAAGGGAGTTCTGCAGGTTGAAAATAAAAAACAGGAGAAAGAGAGTTGAAAGAGAGTGTAAGAATAACTAAAATTACAAAAAGACAATTAAAAACAACATATGACAAACATAAATCCAAAGGAAATATGGCTAATGTAAGTAATTCCTTGAGAATAATGTTAATAGATTAAACTTTCCAGTAAAGAGACACAGATTGGCAGAATGGAAAAAGAAATATGACCCATCTATATGCTGTCTATAAGAAACCCATCTTAGTCCCAGGCATTCAAGGAGGCTTAAAGTGAGTGGCTAGAAAAAAATCTTACAATAAGACAATAACCAAAAAAGGTCAGGAGTAACTATACTCATATCAAACACAATAACTTTAAATGCAAAACTATTGTAAGAGACAAAGATGGACACTATATATTACTGAAAGGGGTAATCTTTCAAGAAGAAAGAACAGTCATAAACATGTTTGCAACTAACAGGGGCCCCTCAAGATACATGAAGCAAACACTGGAAAAAGTAAGTGGAGAAATACATGCCTCTACAATTATATTAGGGGCTTCAATACACTATGACCACCATTAGACAGAACATGTAAAAAAAGAATCAATAAAGAAACAAAGATTTTAATTAATGCATTAGAGGATCTGGATTTAAAGACATATACAGACCATTACACGCAAATACAGCAGGATATACATTCCTCTAAGGCACATGGATCAAATACCAAGATAGACCACATTGAAGGCCACAGAAATAACTCAATGAATTCAGAAATATTGAGATTATTCAAAGTAATTTCTCTGATGAAAATGGAATGAAATTGGAAATCAATAAGGACCAGAGAACCAGATTAGGCACGAAGATATGGAAGTAAAACAATACACTCTTAGACAAACAATGGGTCAAGGAGGAAATCTCAAAAGAAATCATTAACTTCCTTGAGGCAAATGAAAATGACAACACAACATATCAAAACTATGGAATGCAGCAAAAGCTGTACTGAAAGGGAAATTCATAGCCATAAATGCATATATCAAAAAAGAAGAAAGAGCTAAAATCAAAGACTTAACAACACACCTAGAGGTATTCGAAAAAAACAATAGCAGACCAACTACAAAGGAAGTAGAAAGTAGAAAATAACACCATTAGAGCAGAACTAAAGAAAATAGAAAATAAGAAAGCACTAGATAAAATAAACAAAACCAAAAGCTGGTTGTTTGAGAAGATCAATAAAATTAAAAAACCCTTAGACAGAATACAAAAGAAAAAAGAGAGAAGATGCAAATATGCAAAATAAGAAATGAGGAAGGGATTTCAACACTGACCCCACAGAAATAAAGAGTATCATAAGAGGATACTTTGAAAAATTATATACCAACAAGAAAGATAATTTATAGGAAATGGACAAAATTCTAGAAATTCACAAGCAGCCTACATTGATAAAAGAAATTGATGAACTTAACAGACAAATTACAAGTAAAGACATATAATCAGTCACCAAAACCCTCCCAACTAAGAAAAGCCCAGGACCAGATGGCTTCACAGGTGAAATCTACCAAACATTCCAGAAAAAGCTAACACCAATCCTGCTTAAATTCTTCAAGTAGAAGAAACATTGCCTAACTCATTCTATGCAGCCAATATTGCCCTAATACGAAAGCCAAAGAAAGATGCCACAAGAAAGGATAGTTACAGACCAATCTCTCTAATGAACCTAGATGCTAAAATCCTCAAAAAAATACTTGCTAATCACTTTCAATAAAACATCAAACGAATTATACACCATAAACAAGTAGGTTTCATCCTAGGTAAGCAAGGATGGTTCAACATAAGAAAACCAATCAATTTAATACACTACATAAACAGATAAAAAAAACCACATAATCATCTCTATAGATGCAGAAAAAGCATTTGGCAAAATACATCACACTTTCCTGGTGAAAACACTGCAAAAGATAGTAGTAGAAGGAGACTTTTCTGATGATAACACTGCAAAAGATAGTAATAGAAGGAAACTTTCTGAACATGATAAAAGGTATATATGAAAAACCCACAGCTAACATCATATTCAATAGTGAAATCCTAAAAGCTTTCCATCTAATATTGGGAACAAGACAAAATGCCCACTCTCACCGCTCATAATTAACATTGTGTTAGAAGTACTTGCTTGAGCATTGAGGGAATAAAAAATATAAAAAGCATCCAAATTGGAAAGGAAGAAGTAAAAATTTCACTGTTTGCAGAAGACGTGATCATTTACATAGAAAGCCCTGAGAAATATACAAAAAGCTTCTAGAACTTATAAATGATTTCAGTAAAGTTGCAGGTTATAAGAAAAATGTTCAAAAATAAGTAGCATCTGTGTACTCCAATAGCAAGCAATATGAGGAGGAAATCAAGAAAAAAATACCATTTTAATAGTAACTAAAAAAATCAAATACCTAAGAATAAATTTTACTAAAGATGTAAAGGACTTACATACCAAAAACTACACAACACTGTTAAAGGAAATTTAAGAAGATTTAAATAAATGGAAGACTATTCCCTGTTCATGGATAGGAAGACTAAACATCATTAAGATGTATTATCCCCCACAAACAAATCTACAGATTTAATGCAATCCCAATAAACATCAACACAGCATTTTTTAATGAATTAGAAAAACTAACTACAAAATTTGTTTGGAAGGGTAACAGGTCCCAAATATTCAAAGACATGTAGAAAATGAAAAATGAAATTGGAAGTGTCATATCACACTACCTGACATTAAAACATACTATACAACTCCAGTGGTCAAAGCTGCATGGTATTCACACAAGGATAGTCCTACTGACAAGTGGAACAGAATTGACAGCTCTGATATAGATCCTCTCATAGAGTCATCTCATATCCAACAAAGCCACCAAGCTTACTCAACTGGAAGAGAATGGCCTCTTCAACAAATAGTGCTTGGAGAAATGGAAATCCATTAGGAAAAGAATGAGAGAGGAACGCCATCTCACATCTAATACAAAAATTAACTCAAGATGGATTAAAGATCTAAATATAAGAGCCAAGGCCATAAAGACGTTGGAAGATAATAATAGCAAAGAATCTACAGGACATTGTAATAGGAAATGATTTCATGAACTTCACACTCAATACATGAGCAGTGAAAGAAAAAAATAGATAAATCAGATCTCCTCAAACTTAAAAACGTTTGCACCTCAAAGGATGTTATCAAGAAAGTAAAAATGCAGCCTACCCAATGGGAGGAAATATTTGGCAACCATATATCTGATAGGAACCTAATATGAAGCATATATAAAGAAAACCTATATTTGTAAATGAAAAGAAAAACAACCCATGTAAAAAACAGGCAAGTGACCTGAAAAGACAATTCTCCTAGGAAGAAATGTAAATGGCTAAAAAAGCACATAAAAAGATGTGTAACATCAATAGCTATTAGGGAAATGCAAATCAAAACTACAATAAGATACCATCTTACACCCATTACACTGGCAGTTATTAAAAAAACAGAAGATTATAAGTGTTGGAGAGTATATTGAGGAATGGCTACGCTCATCCACTGCTGGTGGGATTGTAGAATGATCCAGACATTGTGGAGTACAGTTTGGCAGTTCCTCAAAAAACTAACTATAGAACTGACATATGATCCATCAATTCCACTGCTGGGTATATACATAGAAGAATTGAAAGCAAAGACAAGAACAGATATATGCACACCAATGTTCATAGCAGCAGTTTTCATTATTGTCAAAAGTTGGAATTAACCCAAATACCCATAAACAGAGAATGGATAAACAAAATATGGTACATACATACTATGGAATATTACTGAGCTATAAGAAGGATTACAGTGCTAACGCATGGGATTACATGGATGAATCTTGTGGGTCTTATGTTGAGTGAAGCAAGCCAGACATTGAAGGATGAACAGTAGATGACCTCACTGATATGAATTAAGCAAATTTTGCAGACTCAGAGAGCTATTATCTGGAAGATAGGTTTACAGGAAATAGAAAGGGAAAAGAAGGTTGTGAGCCAATACTTATATGGATGTAATCTATAGTAAGTTGAAAGTGTGTAGTTGCATATTGAAGGGACATGACAGGAGGGTAGTGATATTATTGGGTTGGGTGGTGCAGGATTGACAGGTGGGTAGATTGGGGAGGGTGGATTGGAAGATCCAGGGAACTGGGGGGGGGGTGGCTTGGCAGAGGAACCAGTTGAACACTGGGGATTTGCAGGTATGTGGTTAAAAGTACAAAGTTTGGAATGTTCTTATGGCAATATGACAAGGAAGGGTTACTGATTTAATGTATTGGATGAGGGGGCTTTCAGGAAAGGGCACAACTGGAGCAGGCTTCTAGGGAGTGAGTGAGTGATCATTTTGTCATAATGGGTTGTATCAGTGGGTGGAGACCCACATAATGAGCAGGAAGGAGTTGAACTCCCATAGTCAAGAGGACCAATTTGTTCACACATAGAGAAGCGGGAGTCTCTCAAGAGCATGGGCAGTTCTTAATAGGGGAGGACAAACAAGTGTCAAGACCTATATAGTGCTGCTGCATGTAGCTATGAATATGTTATCCAAGGAATGAAGCCAGGAGTCACTGTAGGCACTGAGGGGAGGGGGAGGGAAGAATAGAATAGATCAAACAGGAGGTATTTAGTGGGCAATGGAATTGTTCTACATGATCTTACAATGAGGGACACAGGCCATGTTATATATTATCAAAATTTATAAAAGTGTATGGTCTAAAATATAAACCATAATGTAAACCATTGACCATGTTTTATAGCTATGTTTCACTATTTGTATATCAGTTATAACAAAGGAATCACCCACATATTAAAAAGGTATTATTACAGGAAGGAGGAAAAGGGGAGGATGTTGGGTTTATGAGTGTCCACTGTATTCTGTATGTGACTTTACTGTGACCTAAAACTTCTTTGAAAACAAAATGAAAAATAGTAAGACACTGGAGAATAAATAGAAGAAAATGCCTTTGTAAAGACTGGACACCAGATATTACATTGATGAAAGGCAAAATGTCAAAATATTTATAAATATTTTTCATTATTTTTTAAAAATTTTAAAATTATTTTTTAAAAAGATACTTAGATTACATAAATGTTACACAAAAAATATAGGGATTCCCATATGCCCCATCTCCCACACCTCCCGCAACCTCCCACATTAACATCCTTCATTAGTGTGGCAAATCGCCTGCAATCGATAAACACATCCTGGGGCTTTGCCAATAAGCATGTACCATAGTTCACATTGTAGACTACACTCTCTCCCACAAAATTCTGCATGTTATATGATGATATAAAATGGCCTATTTCTGTCATTGCAATGTCACTCAGGACAATTCCCAAGTCCTGAAAAAGCCCCTGTAATACAACTGCTTTTCCCTCTCCCTGCCCCCAGAGCATCCAATGGCCACTGGCTCCACATTAATGTAATTTATTCCATTGCTTGAATCACAATATGTCTATAATGGAATGGCAGTAAGTCCACTCTAGTCCATAGCTCCTCCCCCAATCCTGAGGAGTCTGGGGTGGTGATGTTCACTCCACCTGCAACTGAGAGGGGGTTTATATTCCATGGATAAGATGGATGGAATTAACCTCCCTGCAGCTGCAGATTCTCTCTGTTCCCTGGGATGGCTGTTGTCCATCATCATCACCCTGCCAGGTGTCCTGGGTGAGTCCTTTGAGCTGTAGTGTAGGAGTTGCAGCTCCACCAAGATTCTGGTTCCAGCTGGCACATTTTTCATTATTTTTTAATATCCTAAATTTTAAGTTTATTTTTAAAAATTTTTATGTATTTTATTACTTATATTTAAACTTATCATTATTATTTCATTTTCCTTTTAATTGTGTTTGGCTATTTTAATGCCTTCATAATTGAAGAAGCTTTAAATCACAGAAAAGTTACAACTGGGCAAGGCAAAATCATTGGTGTGGCGTGGCAGTGATGGGGGCTACATGGGAAGAAGTTCACCTGAACATACATACAAGGTATATAAAAATGCTCAAATGTCCACAGGGCATTGTCACCATGGGTGGAGACTTACACAATATTGGAGAGAATATTAAATTCCCATCCTGGAGATTTCTGCCACATTCTCTAATTTAGCAGCAACAGTCCTCCAAGTGCAGGGCCAATGACTGGCAAAGGAGGATGATCAACTCATGGGCCCTTGATATTGACGACTAGACTTATGAGTCTTTGCTTTTGAAATTGAAACTTAGCCTATTGTTATAGGGTGCCTAAGGGTTGCCTCCTGAGAGCCTCCTTGTTGCTCAAATGTGCCCTCTTTCTAGGCCAAACTCAGCATATAAATGCATTACTTTTCCCCCAGCATGGGTAATGACTCCTGGGGATGAGCCTCCCTGGCACCAAGGGATTTCTACCAAGAACCAACTAGCAATGCAACTGGAAAAAGACCTCGAATAACAGGGGAAAAAGGTATAGACAAATGAGTTTATACGGCCCAGAGACTTCAAAGTGAGTCAAGAATTCATCCCAGAGTTAAAGCTTATGCACATCTCAGCAGGATTTCATAAACTTTCAAAGTGGATACTACCCCAACTAGTGGGGCTCCTGAGGGCTCTAGATACACCCAAGTCCTATGGTCAGGTTAGATATCTCCAGAGTTTGAGGCCTTGCCAGTAGGCCCTACTTTGGATTTTGTGTTGCTGAGAGTGACAGTGTTGGATTCAGTTTAGGATTCCCTACACTTGAAACATCTCTCCCTTCTACTTGAATCTATATTTGGGGCTGGAGTTGGTATGTGTATATCCTAGAGACTTAAATCTTTGGGTTGTCCATGTGCCTGCTGGGCCATGAGCCTCAGCATAGTTGCTACAATTACTCTTCAGCTCATTGGAACCACCCAGCACAACTAACAAAGAGGTGAGGATGGACAACCACCGTACCAAGGAAACAAGAGAGCCTACAACTGCAAACAAGAAAGTCCCATCCATCGGCTGTATGGGATTGAAGCCCCCTCTCAATTAGGGGTGGAGTGGACAACACCATCCCAGAATCTTCAGGATTGGGTACTGCACTGTGGACTAGAGTGGACTTACTGGTATTCTACTATAGACTTATTATGATTCTAGCAATGGAAGAAATTACAATATTGATGTGGAGGCAGTTGCCACTGGAGGCTCTAAGGGCAAGGAGAGGGAAAACAGGTGTAATACAGGGTCATTTTCAGGACTTGGAAAACATCCTGAATGACATTGCAAAGACAGATATAGGCCATTGTATATCTTCCCATTACCTACAGAATTGTGTGGGAAAGATTGTAAAGTACAATGTAAACTCTAATCCATTCTCAGTAGCAATGCCCAAAAATGCATTTATTCAATTGCAATGAATGTACCACACTAATGAAGGATGTCATTTATGTGGGAAAATGTGGGAGGCATGGGGAGTGGGGCAATTGGGAAACCCCATATTTTTTATGTAACATTTATGTATTCTAAGTATATTTTAAAACATAAAGTATATATATAGATATTTTTAAAAAAAGAAATTGATGGGCATAAAACTAACAATTGTGGGACATCCCTTCTTAAGGCTTCTTCTTGCACATTTGCCAATTTGCTCTTTAGTGACTCTATCAATTATTGTATAAAAGCTGCTTGAGATGAATTCTAAACGGATTTAAAATCCTGAAAATAGAAATGTATCTCAAGGCAGAAAAATGGGATTTGCCAGCACCATGAAATCAGCAGCAAGTAAAAGCTGCCCTGGAGTCGCAGGACTCTGAATTCAGTTCTTTTAAGACCCTTCTTAAGAAAGTCCAAGTTTAGCCTGGACATACCTCCTATGGTCCATAAAATCCTGGATCCACATGAGCTTGTAAATTCAAAACCAACAGCACCTGCTCTTTGTGGCTAATTATTATTTGGTGTTCAATTTCAAGTTTCCTTAAAGTCTGTCCTTTCAACATTTTTAAGTGCTATTTCAAGGAAATATTTAGATGGATAGTATTTAACTACAACTAGCCCATGATATTCTTACCTTCATTTCCCAGAGGATTAGAATTAGCTGCTTCAGACAAGATAACAGACAAGAAAGTTGATCTTGTTCTCTCTTGTGGCTGTAACATCTTTAGCCATCATAAGTGTGAGAACCAGCTGGATTGGATTAGCAGCTTCTCTATGGCTGCTAGTTTGGAAGTGATCTTTGAATTGGTACATATGACACAGAAAGTTCTAGTCATCTTAGTATGGGTGCATGAACGAATCAGCACCTATTAGTTGTTACCCTAATAATATCTGTCCCAATGAGTTATAGAGAGGACTAAACAAGGAAAAATATCTAAGTCAATGAAAAACTGCTATTCTACTGCTGATGCCCTGAGAACAGACACAGGAAGGCTAGAAAAACTACTGTCTAATATAATATTTCAAATCTGAGTCATTCCTAAGAGCAAGAGCTTTGAAATACAACAATCCTCATCTCCTAAGGTTGTCAATTCTACTTACTTACTGTTAGTATGTGACCTTGGGCAATTTCTCAGCCTCTTTATGCCAGTTTCCACATATGCACAAAGAGTATGATTGCAGTACCTAATTAATAGGACTTTGTGGCATTATTGGTGATAGTGCATGCATTGTGCTTAGAATGATGCCTGACATATATTGAACTAATTATTTCATATCGTCATTTTATTTAATGAAAGAAGAGCTCATGTATGACCAACGCAGTTTTCTGGGAAGCATTATCTCAACTCATATATGTAGAAAAAGTATAAGAGAACAAGGTGGGTGATATATACAAACATCTTATGGAGAGTAATTACATTAACTTCATTCTTCCTAGTAGATACCAATTTTGTTCCAGTGTCAGGTTGCCCTGTATTTGAGTAAATGTGGGTCTATCCCCAGGCTATAGATATGTATGTGGATTAGACTAAACTAATTATGGTCATTTTATTCCCCTTTCAGTGATTGATCTAGGGATAGATATGTGACACAATTTTAGCAGATTATGTAAGAGATTAAATCTGATTGAAGTCCCTGAATATACTTCTCTGTTCTTAAAAAGAGTCATGAAGAAAACTTTCTCTTTCCTGAACAATGCCCTCTGCAAGGGATAATAGAATTGTCACCAGCAGAGATCATTGAGTTTTTGGATGGGGACCTTTTGGACTGTCACAGCTAAAAAATTTATACAGCATTTGAAAGGGTCTTGCCAGCTTGTTATTGGATTTTATTTGAAATTGTTTTTATTACTGAAAGACTTTTGAAAGAGGGAAACCCTTGAATCATCAAACAGATGGCTGCAGTTCATTTGTGCCCTCTTAGGAAATCTTCTGAGATTCCCTAACCTTTTGCTGAATGAGCACCTCCAATGATCAGTTATTGGAAGATACCTAACAAACAGCCTGGTTGACAGATAGTGGCTCAAGATTAAAGTCAGCACTCAATTTGGAAAGGAGAAGCAGAGAGACTAGTAGATTGAAGTGGAAAGAGATAATCCATATAATAGGCAGAATTAATAGCAGTGTTCCACATAGCATCACAGGAAATAGATTATGGCAATATTGATATGGTATAGATTTTATCCATTTTTGAGCAGTAGCCAATATGATTTGGAAAAAGCTGTTAAGATTACAGAAGGATAAAAAGAATCCTGTGTGATGCATCTGGTGGAGTGTCTGGGTAAAAAATAACTCAAAACTTGTCTTATTTTGTCAAAGATCTGCCAATGCCAAGTACCAGAAATAGTTTGACTTTTACAAAAGAGTATTTATCTGTGGTAAGAGCTTACAGACCCAGATTCTATGGATATAAACTGCATGCCTAAATTATATATTATTTTATCCTTATTAATCTTTTTTTCAGAATGAAGGCAATAATTAAAGCAATGAATACATGGAAATAGGAACCATTCTCATTTTAGATTGACCAGCTGGGCTCAAATACTTAGCTACAATGTTTCCTGAGGGTACCTGGAAAGCTCTTTGACATACTCAAAATAAGTATATATGTTGGTGAATAAAACCCACAGGACATCATTCTGGGTAATTCCACATTTTGGGGTCCAAAATATACACTTGAATTGTATGTAAGAAATACATACAGATTCAACATGTTTGATGGATAAATTCTCATTGGCCAAAACACCTATGATAACAAACTTAACATTACCACAGCTCTAAGAGTTCAAACAGAATTTGCTTTTCTGAAGAGAGCCATACTGATTAAAAGGACTTATTGGCCCTGATTGGCTACGTAGAAGGGATTTTATTTCAGGAGGATGTGAAATATGGGAATTACACTGGACACATTTGATAGTTACAGAAAAATGGACAAAACAATCTCAACAATAGTTATAGATCATACCAGGAAACAAAGATGGGAAAAATCATGCATAGCGATCCTAGAGGAACTATAGAGTACACTTAGTAAAAGGATTCATAGATAGTTCAAAGACAATGACTTATGATCTTGGCAGGAGAACAGAAATGAATTTATGGGAATATTTTAGTCCCCATATCCTAGGAGAATACAAGTAGAAATGATATGAATTTTTTAAATGCTATCTAACTGCCAAGGCCCCAAATTAACTAATACTATAGGTACCAATTAGTGCAGTTGTTCAGAACTGCAAATCTATTAAATTTGACTAAGAATATACTAGTTGGTAGAAGATGGTCATAACTTAAGGTTAATTAGGACTCCCTTGTCAGTACAACCTTTGAGTATGAAATAGGACATATGGTTGGGCCACCAAGAAATGCAGGTCCAAAATTAACTGAGACTTTGCCCTTGATTTATACTCCAATCCATGACAAGTTTTGGTAAATTGGCAAAGCCCAGTTTTGTTTGGAAGGACAAGAAAATAATGTCAAAAAAGCTATTTTGAAGGTGAAGTTCTGCAATGAATTCTTTTTGACAAAATAATTGTTCTATGTATGTATTTTGCCTGGGAATAGCATGTGCAAGATTTCCCTATGGCTGTACCTGAAGTAATTTAATATACTTTCTTGGCTTTAGGTAAAGAAAATAGTTTCTCTGAACAGAGCCTGGATTACTATGCAATTGGTGCTTCATGGCTTGTGCAAAACAGCGACCTTAATTTTGGGATGACTCCTGCCTTAATGACTTTTTCTTCTTCCTACAAACCCAGTAATTTCTGGATGATCACTATCTCCCACAAAAATTCATTTACAATGACGTCAGCATAGGACTATTAACACAATTCATTTATAACAAAAGTTTAATGATAAACTTTTACATGTATTTTAATTATTTGGGATATTGGTTACATAAATTATAGTGAAGATTTACAGATAAATTTGTTTAGAACATAAAATGCCTTGGATTTTCCAAACATTGTGAAAAATTCATGTCAATTAACCAAATTCCATTGATTACTCATCTGTATATGCCAAGAATTTTCTAATTGTATTGGACATGAGTTACCATTTATGAAAGAGCAACCATTCAAGATTTTAGATAATAAGGGGATAATATGTATTTAGCCCACATATTCTGACTTCAAGACCATTACTTTTGTGTTAGACACAATTGTTCTTAAAATAGGAATAGATTTTGTTTATCTTATCTGTTTACAAGAATTTTTACCCAAGATCAGTCTTTGGTTCCAGAGATTCCTCATTGCATTTTATACCTCTGCATTTCTGAGTGTGTAGATTAAAGGTTTTAACATGGGTGTTATCACAGTATAAAATATAGCCACCGTTTTAACAATAGTAAACGTGCTCATGGGCCGAAGATATTTAAATATACAAGGTGCAAAGAATAAAATGACTACAGTAATATGTGAAGCGCAGGTGGAGAGAGCATTCTGCCATCCTTCAGAACTATGACTTCTGAGGGTGCAATGGATGAAGGCAAAGGATATAATAAGAATAAAAAATATGAGCAAATAAATAAATCCACTTTTGGCAGCAACATAGAGTCCTAAGATGTGAGTATCAGTGCAAGAGAGTTTTAGCAGAGGGTAAAAATCACAGAAGAAATGGTCATCAGACCATGAAGAAATCTGCCAACTCAGGACACAGCAACCAGGAGGCCACACACTTGCCATTTCATTGTGATCATGTAGTGCAGGGGTCTGCAGATGGCCACACAGCAGTTATAAGCCATCACTGTGAGCAGTATTACCACAACTCCCCCAAAGAAATGCATTGCAAAGACCTGAGTCATGCACCCACTGAAGGAAATTGTATTCTTTACAATGAGTAAGTCAAATATAATTTTGGGGGTTGTGGTAGAAGAGAGGGTGCTATCTACTAAGGACAATAAAGACAGAAAAAAATACATGGGTGATCGCAATGCTGGGCTGGTGGTGATGGTCACGACAACAAGTAGGTTGCCAGCCAGGGTGAGAAAATAAATGAGTGTAAATATGACAAAGAAGAGATTTTGCAGGAATGGGTTCTGGTTCAGGCTGAGCAGGATGAACTCTGTCACGTTTTTCATTGCTCCATGAATACAGTTTTGTATTTGGATAATTGGTTTTTCTGCAACTAGAACAAGGATTACAATTGTGATAGATTAAATTTGAGATTATTATCTCTGTCAGATGAAACTTTGTGTAATTAATGGAGATCCTTTTTAGATAAATCCTTAAATTAATGTTGGGTGAATTTTGAGTCACATATTGAATACATAGGCCAGTTCTAAACACACATGCTTGGTTTTATGAATGTTGCCATGCCAGGCACCTTTCCTGAATTCATATGTGACTAAATTCTCTCTCAGTCACTGCTACAGCATGTTCTTCCATGACAAACAGGAATACAAAAGGCCCTGTATCACAGAATAAAAATTAACAAAAGAAAGCCCTGGAACTACACTACACAAACAGTGAACCCTAATTTAAACCATGGACCATAGATAATAGTGCAAATATGAAAACATGCTACATTAATTGTAACAAATATTCCACACCAATGCAAGGTGTTAATAATACTGTGTTATGTAAGAATCATGATTTTAGGAATGATTGTTCTGTAAATCCACAACTTCTCTAATAAAGAATAAAAATGAGTAAACGAAGGATCTGTAAGTAGTAGAGACATGAATTCATAAGCGTCTATTCTCCTGCATCACTTCTCTGGTCACTCATTGTGATGAGGTTAAGTTGTAATGTTGTTTTACTTGATATTTTAGTCTTGTTCCAGGTTGTCTATCAAACATATGGTGAGTTCAATTTGAAATTAGAGATGATGTAATAATATGTCCTAATCAGCTGAACAATCTGAATATTTGAAGCTGTAGTAAGACACATCCTGGTAGATTTGTGAGCTTATTTTACATTGAATAAAAATCCTTAAGAAAATCATATATCTTTTACCAAGCACCTCTGGAAGGAGACATCAGTAGGAGGATAAAACAGGCAGCATGATATAATGAGATATTTCACAAATTTATTTGAAACTCTGGATTTCATTATTTGGGGTAATTCTGTCATATTTTTATTTAGGGTCCTTTTGAAATCAAAACTCAATTAAAAGAATTTATGAATCATTTGCATTATCTGTTTAAATAATAAGTACTTCTCAGTCAAGAAAACAAAAGCACCAAAATTCATTGGACTTGTGTGCTCTTTAGAATAGACAGAATATTAAGACTATCTTTGTATTCTGTTCACTGACTATTAGTAGGCATGTGATGTGGTGTATGAGCCTTAGTTTTCCTGGAAAAGTAAAAGACAAAGAACATAGAGGAATTGAAGACTATTATAACCTATCACAAAATTCATAACATAAAAATAAAAATATAGCTTTCTTCACACTTCCAAATTACTGTTAAAAGAACAAAAATGAGAAACCACATAGCAATATTTTTATCCTTGAAATATTTGCTTGTGTAGCATGAATTGAGTAAACAAATGAACTGAGAGTGGAAGCAAATGACTAAGTATTCCACTCAAGAAACTAGTAATTCAGCCAGTTATATTAAGAGAAAAGTTTGAAACAGACATCAGTACAACAGAGAAAATTATTAAATGATAAATAATTCCTAAAACATATTGGCTAGCGAAATACTAATAAAATGATGAATGTAAATAAGCTAAATAAGAAGTAACTATGGACTTATCCTCAAAATACCCCAATTTAAAAGTATTTAAAAGAACATTAGATAAAATTCAACATAGATAATAAAAGCTGTTTTTTCAATAACTGATAAACTTTTTTAAGACAAAGTAAGTCCTCTCTTCATGCCAGCCAGAAAAGTTAAATAAAATAAAAATCATGTGCATTAAAATATTAAAATAAACCATATATTAGTGCAAAAACAAAATAGCATAGAGATAAATATGACTTTGATCTCTCCATGGAGGAGAATCCATTAAGCCAAAAAGAAAAAAAAGTGGTGTAAAAGGACAAAAATGATAGATTCAACTACATGAATTCATGGAACACACTGGAACAATAATGACAACAAATGTCACAGACACTTTTAAAAATAATGAAAGGGCAAAGTAAAAGAGAAAGTAATCCTCAGGAAAAAATTAAATATCTAAAATTCCTGCATTTCATAAGTCAACAATACATGCAATTTAGAAATGGTGAATATTTTTAGTTGGCAAATTAGCAAACATTGATGAGAGTTTGATTATCCCATACTGTTAAGTGTATATTCCTATAAATCTTCAGCATTCCTTATTCTAAGAATCTACAGTCGACAACATGTGGCCAAAACTACGCATATAGGTTATACTTCATTTTTTTTTTAATAACAGGGAAAAAGTGACAATCAAAATGACTACATAGTGGGTCCATTTAAAAGCTTTATGATGTTCGGTTATGATAACTCAGATGGACATTAAAGTGATTTCTAAGAAAATTAATGACATGGAAAGATGTGTTCCATATAATACTGAGTAGAAAGAGCCTGATATATAATGGCATATATTAATATATTATTATCTTAAGTCTAAAAAGACATATATACATAGGAACATTTCTAAGAAACATGCACTAAAGACTCAGTGCTTATTTGAATTATGGATTTAAGGAAGATTGTTGTTTTCTTTTATAAATTTTCTCATCTGATTTTTCTATAAAAACAACATGTTGCCTTTTTAATTAGCAAGATAATTTAATATAAGAAGTTTTATTTTCTTATCCTAATATCTGGGTCCTAATATCGCAAGTGAATGCTATTCTGAGTAGACCTGGTGTGACAGTCATTAGTCATAAAAAACTGTGACCATAGAAATACACGTTAAAATATAACTTACCTCTAAATTTAACCCTAGTGTCACCTGGAAAGAAAAATACTAATTAAGACACTGGTTGTACCTACCTCTCAGAATGCATTTGGGGAAGAAGTAACAAGTTCATTCCATATAAGTAGAGAAGACTTCCTACAGAGTTAACAATCAATGACCCATCTCTAACTGCTACTTTGTAAGTTCTTCTGCTTTTACTTTGTATAGTGTGTCTTTACTTCAATTGGTGACTTAAAAATGATTACCAAGGGACATTTTCTAAATAAATTTTAGTTTGTGGGGTGTGTTTACCCTGTGTATGTGAGCCCAAAGCATTCCAGCTCAGGTAGAAATTTCTTGATCCAGAACTTCCAAAACTGCAGGCTTTAAAAATCTTGATGGGAAGAAACCTAACCATTGAAGGACATCTCTTCCCAAGCCTCCCTGGTGCACATTTGCAAGTTTTGCTTTCTTGGTGATAGGATAAAGTATATTATGGAAGTCTCTTGATCTTTGTTCTAACATGATATAAAGACATGAAAAGAGAAAACCATGTAAATGCAGAAGAATTGGGAATTGCAAATACCATGAACTCAACAACAAATGAAAGTTGTCCAGGAGTAGTGGGTCCCTGAGGTCAGCTCTTTTAAATTGTTTCTTTATAGAAACCCTGTACTAAGACTAGAGATAGCTCCTTTGGTCACTCAGAGACAGAATACTAATGGTTTTAAACTTTAGAGCCAAATGGCATCTATAATCTGTGGTTCTTTATGTTTATATGATATTGCACTCTCAGGAATCCTCAGAGACTATCCTTATTAATATTTCAATGCATGATTAAAGCTATGTGTTTAAAAGGATATTGCTCATGCACAAGAAGGAGTTAGGGATGCTCTGAAATTTCTGTTCCCGGGGGATGAGAATTAACTGCTAAATTCAAATTGGCAGAAGAACAAGTTTACCCTGTCCTCTCTTGTGACTGTGGCAAAGAGCTGGCAGAGGTAAGATAGTGGCATCTTATGCCTGTGGACTGAAAGTCATCCTAGATTCTGGGAATTAGGGCATAAATTAATCTAGTCATAGGAAAATGGATGCAAGAGTTGATCAGAGTATAAAAAAAATCTTAATTATACCTTTCTCAGAGAGTTATAAATAGAATTAAACAAAATAAAATGTGAAAACACTTAGGATATTAAAAACTGCTATTCTGCTGTCAATGACCTGAAGCACATGCAGGCTAGAGAAACTGTTCTCTAATATTAAAATTCTCACATGCTTAAGAGGAAGAGTTTGGAGCACAATCAACTGCACCTCCTAGGCTGGCTTTTCTAATTACTACGATGCAACCTTGAAAAGATTGTCAGCTTCTTTATACCTCATTTTCACAACTGGACAAAGAGGATAGAAAGGAACCTATCTCATAAATCAGTGTGAGGTTATAGGAGATTATGCATGAAATGCCTAGAATAGTGTCTGGCACAGAGTCAATTCTTTGTTGTCTGTTGTCATTTTCTGCATAGGAACAGAGAGTTCATGGTATAGCAGTATCTGGTCCTGGCAAAAATGTTCTCACCTTGTATGTGTAGCTTGTCTTCATTTCTCCTGTGGTGGGTAGGATTGTGGGCAAATGCTGAAATTAAGCAGAAAAAAAAGGCCACATTTAGAAGCATTCAACAATTAAACACAAATAATTATAATTCTGAAATCTTTCTAGAAGTCTTTGATCTCCCATCAAATAGCTAACAGTGAAGTTGAGATTCCCAGATAAGTTGTAGGGGATAAAAAAAGGTGAATATCATTAGAACTGATACATAATGAGCACTTTTATATATCAGTCAAATTTTTAAGTGTGGCATGTGATCTGAGTCTCATATAATCTTCATGATTAAGTTCTTCTTCTATTCATTTTATATGAAAACAGATTTTCCCATGGGCAAATCTAATAATTTGTAGCTCTCAGGTTTAAATCAAGAGTGATTTTATTATAATCCTGAGCTCTATTTATGTTATTGTAGCTCATCAGAAACTGGTGCTGTGAGGTATCCACCCTGGGTTGGAGAGGATCTTCTGACTGAAGTCAGGTCAGGACTGCTTAGGAGCTTTGGTTCTATCACCAGGGGAAGGCAGGGTTTACTCCTCAGACAGATCCAATGTTCAACAGCTGAACAAGAAGGAGGATGGAGAGAAGAGAGCATCTCCTAACTTCCTCCTCTCTTTGAAACCTCTGCTGAAAACCTGCCTAAGCAAGATCTAGACATCTTTGATTATGGAATTTCTTTTTGGCTTCAGGGTTGAAGGGAAGTCTAAGCAGAAGATTAGAATTCTTAATATGGACATCCTCTACATGAATGGGCAATACTAGCATCCTAGATGAATTATACCTGAAAGACATGAAACTGGATATGATTCCCAATTATTCTATTTACTATGCATAAGACATTATGGATGTCTATTTAATGGACCAGGGCCTGATAAATAGCCTTAAATGAAACAATATTGGGAGAGATAGCCATGAATTCCAACAAATTCAGATTTGTTGCAGAAGGGAAAAGGAATGTTGGAGTCTGGAATACTGGCTCCTAAATGTTTCATCTGAGTGTGGAACATATAACTTCTGAGATCCATTCACATGGTCCCGCTTCAAGGGAGATAAACTTACAGTGAGAGCACATTGATATTTGGTAAACATCAAATGAGTTAACCACCACTGGGAAATCTGGTTTCCCTATTGGAATGAATTCTTTACTCAACTGTTGAATATTAATCTGTATGTAAGTTATATTTAACGTAATATTTGATAATTGTTATGGAGTAATTTTTACTACTTTACTTCTTATGATGATGGACATGAAGTCACTAAGATTAGCAGAATTCCTTCCCTGGCCCTAATCCAGATCCTCTTCTTTTATCTAGATTCTTTCACTCAGAAATCAGTGTAAGTGTCTACCTCTCAAATAGCTCACCATTTCATTGTTCTTCAACTGGTTTTCAATTGTTTTCTATTCAAATTTTAAAATGCAGATTCTCTGTCTTTTTCATCCTGATATCACCAACATTCTCTTGTACTTGCTGCTTTTGTTCTTATTAGCAAAGGCACAAATTCACCCCAAAAAACCTATTTTGGAATGCAGTGGTTTTTACACTGCTTTTTTGTTTGTTTGTTTTTTAAATATTTATTATTTATTTACTTCTCCCTGACCCCTCATTGTTTGCATTTGCTGTGTATGTTCATCTTCTTTGTTTCTTTGGGAGGCACCAGGAACTGAACCCGGGACCTCTGATGTGAGAGGGAGGCGCCTAATTGCTTAAGCCACCTCCATTCCCTGCTTTGTTGTGTCTTTCATTATGAATTTCTTCTTGTGTCTCTTTTTGTGTTATCTTGTTGTGTCAGCTTGTGGTGCTTGGCCATATTGCCAGCTCGCTGTCTTCTTTAGGAAGCACCCGGAACAGAACCATGGACCTCCCATGTGCTAGGTGGGAGCCCAATTGTTTGAGCCAAATCCGCTTCCCAAGTACGCTGTTTTTTGACAGAAAAAGAAAAGTGTTCTGCAAATATCTTTCACCTGGGTATTAGGAGTATTGTAGCTCTATGGCTGTAACTGGAAGAACTTAATATTCATCCTTGGCTTTACACAGAGAAAATAATTTATTCTGGGCCTCGGCCAGATTAAAAAGAAAATTGTGCTCCCTCTAGTTGTGAAATACAGCAGCATTCATTTTGGAGCGATTCCTGCTTTAATGACTTTCTCTCATTCTTCCAGTCCCATATGTTTCTGGTAGTCCCAATCTTTCACAATAATAAGTCCATTCTGACTTCAGCAGTTGAGATAAAACTATGAATTTTCAACAAAATACTTATTCATCATGACTTTAGTTAAAATATTACTTTAAATACTTGTCATATTGATTATATAATGAATAGCTATAGCTTTCCAGAGAGTTGTTCTTCCAAATACAAAAAGAGATGGCTGTTTCACCAAACGTTGTGAAAATTTTGTATCAATTTGCAATGTTCCTTTGATCAATAATTTCTAAATTCAAGAATTTTATAAATGTAAGAAAATTTAGTCATCATTTAATCAAATATTCATATTTCATGAAAGAGGAAACATTAAAGATTCAAGATAGAAAGGGGATAATATATGAAAAACACATATTCTGACTGCAAGACCCATCATTATTACTTAAGTGAAAGTTTGCACATAAAGGTAAAGAATAGTTTTCCACATGAAAATTATTCATAAAAGAAAAATGAGAAGAACACATATTAAAATTGTCCTTGAAATAATTGTTCATTTCAATATCAAGAGAGAAATAAATGAGCTAAGTGACACTATAAGTGAACTAACTATTCATCTCAAGAAATTAATAAAACCATAAATTATTTTGGAATAAAGTTTGAATTCAGAATTCAATAGATTAGTTATAGAAAAATATTAGATTTGTTATATAAAATAAAAAATGGTTGCTATTCAAAAAGTACAGTTAAAACAAATGAACAGAGGCAAGCTCAATAAGAAGCAAACAGGGTCAAATCCCAAAGGAATCAATACATTAAAATATTGTATAAATAATTTTTCACAGTGGAGATAATAAAAGTTTAGTAGTAACTAATAGAAATTTTTCAAAACAAATTCAGTCTTCTGTTCATATTAGCATCAAAAAAGGAAAAAAATACAACTAAATTTTTAAAAAATGTATACTGTGTATTAACATCTAAATTAAAGCATAAATCTGCTCAAATACAGAAAAACATGATAAATATGTATTCATGTCAAGGTGAGGAAGGGCATGTCAACCAAAAATGCAGTTGTATAAAAATAGGGCAAAAACCATAAATTCAACTACATAAAGCCATGAAACACACTTGAAAATAATTGCCATAATTTTAACTGCCAACTATTTCTGTAAACAGCATTTAGAAAATAGTCTACTCACATCATTATAAAAAATGGGCAAAAGTAATGAACAAGTAATTTTCTAGAAAAAAATGAGAAGTCCAAAATCCTCTATTTTTCAAGCAATCAAAATATTTAATTTGAAGTATTTTAATGGCAAATTAACCTAAATATATGCTCACTATATTACCCAAGGCTGAGTATTGTTGATATTAAATAACCTGGATATAAATTTGACTTTATATATTAACGGTTTTATGATTGGTCATATGCTTTTTTTCAGTACTCCTTACTCATTTGAATCTGCTCTGGATAAAATATATGGGGAAAATTAAGCATACAGTTTTATTTCACAAATTCTTTTATAATATTGAGTAATGGATATCTACATAAAGGAGAACACTTAAATGAATTAGGATATGTAATAAAAATATCTGGGTATAAAAATATGTGGGTATGATATGGTTGAAAGGGAAAGCTTAAAATTGTGTGTATCATAAGAAGAGCTAAAACATGGGACTATATAGCATAGTGAACCCTCTTGTGGACAAGGAGTCTGGATAATAGTGCAAATATAAGAATGTTTTTCCATGAAACAGAACAAATGTACTTTAATGATACAAGATGCTAATAATAGGGTGATATTTGAGCAAAAATACAACTAAAGCAAATTATGGATTATAGGGAATAGTAATATGTTAATAATCTTGCATTGATTGTAAAGAAAAAGGAATTATATTAAGTGAAAGAAACCAGACACAAAGTACTACATATTGTTCAATTTCATTTATACAAAATAGAATTAATAATAAATTTATAGAGATGGAATCAGATTAGTGATTAGGTATGGTAGGGGAAGCATAGACAGATTGAGAAGTGACTACAAAAGGGTAGGGGGTATTTCTTTTCAGAGTAATGGAAATGTTCTAACATTGATTGCAGTGATGAGTGTATAACTCTATGATTATACCAAAAGCCATTGATTGTACACTTTAGATGGATTGTATGATTTGTGAATATGTTTTCATAAAATAGATTTTTAATGTAAAAAAAATCAAATGGTCATTAAATTGTTTTGTAAGAAGAATTAATCACGAGAAAGTTTCAATATAATACTGAGTAGAACACTCAAGATATAAACATTTAAATATGAGCGTATCAAGTGCATACAATGACAAATGTATGTAGAAAAGCATCTAAATACATTAAGATAAATCATATTAACTGAGTTATTTTTTTAATGGCAATTGTGTGGGCTTCTTTCATAAGTTTTCTGATCCAATTTCTTTATAATGTGAATATAGTGCAGTTATAATCAGTAAAATAATTTTAAAATGCAGCTGCATTTTCTTATCTCTGGTCTGTGTCCATGCTACTTTGAGTGTCTGCTTTTCTAAATATACTGGGTCTGAGAGTTAATATTCTTAATAAACAATGATAGTAGAAATACATGGATAAATATGACTTAGTTGAAAATTGAAGAACTTAGTATCACTTTGAGAGAAAAATACCAATAAAGAAGTACTGGTTGCACCTGCCTCTCTGAATGCATTTGGAGAAGTAACAAGGTATCATATTTTTAGAAAACGTTTTTACATGGATTTAGCAACCACTGTCCCACCATAAACAACTACTTTGCAGTTAATCCATTTTCACCTTACGTATATCATTTCTTTTCCCCAATTAGTAACTTGAAAATGATTGCTAAGAGAGACATCCTAAATAAATCTAAGTTCATGTGTTGAGTTTATTTTTGCTCTGTAAGCTCACAGCAACCTGTGACTGTGGGGCACAAACATCCCAGCTTAGATGTGAATTTCTTCAGTCTAAATTTGCAAATCTTTAGTCTTCAGAAGAAATTGATGGGGCAATGACTAATCATTAAAAGATATTTCTCCCCAAGTCTTCTTCCTGTGAATTTAATATTATTTCTTTTTAGGTGACCCGATGACATATACCATGCAGGCCACCTGATCAAAACTCTAATCTGATTTAAAGCCCTGAAAATAGTAATATGTTAAAGCAGATAAATTAGGGTTTGCGGGTTCCTTGAACTCAGCAATAAGTAAACATTGCCCTGAAGTAGTAGGTCCCTGAATTAAGGACTTTTATGCTTTTACTTAGGCACCTATTTATCTCTTGGACATAGCTCCTTTGGTCCCTGGGAGTCTGAATCCAGATGTGTTGGAAATTTAGTACCAAACAGCCTCTGTAATCTGTCCTGTTATGATAAGTAATCTTCTAGGCTCACTAATCCTTAGAGCTTGACAGTATCAGCATTTTCTTTTATGACTACAGGAAGTATCTAAATGGATATTGCTCAAAGCAAGGAGTTAGGGATGCTCTGAACTTTCAACTCCCAGAGGGTTTATCAGCTTTAGACAAGACGGCAATCAAACCAGTTCATTCTGTTCTCTGTGTGACTGTGGCATCTATGACCAGGAGATTCAGAGGGCCAGCTGGGATAGGTTAGCATCACCTTAAGCCTATATTTTGGAAGAGATCAAAGGGTCTGGAACATCGGGCACATACTGTTTAGTCATGGGAGTACATGTGCATGAGCCAGTCAGAGTCTATACAACAATGCAGAGTTATATGGAGGATTGGGCAAGATAAGAGGTGAAAATATAGGTCAATGGAAACCTGTTATTCTACTATTGATGCCCTGAGGATAAACACATGCAGGTTAGAGAATGGGTATAAAATATTAAAAGTGAGAATCACATTTAAGAGCAAGAGCTTGGAGTACAATAAACTGCACCTCCCGGGACTGGCACTTCTACTTGCTATCTATGCAAACTTGGGCAAGTTTCTCAGCTTCTTCTTGCCTCATTTCCTATCTATGTAGAAATAGGATGAGAAGGAACCTATCTCCTAGGACCACTGTGATGTGATATGAGATTATGCATGTAATAATTGGAACGTAGTCAGGCTTACAGTATACCCGTTTTTTCCTGTTGTCATATTCTGTCAGGAAATGAAAGGTTATGTTGTCACGGACCCAGGTTCTGGCAAGAATTGTCACTATGTATATATATATATATGTTATACTATTCTTTCTTCTAATGGTTGTTAGGATTCTGTGAGTGAAGAGATTAGATGAGAAGAAAAGCTAAGATATGAAGTATTCAATAAAAATTCACAGGTGCTTAAAATGCAGAACACTTTTATGCATGTTTGGTATCTCCATTAAAAAATCTGAGAGTGAAGTTGAGATTCTCTGAAAACGTTGTAGGAGATAAAGGAAATATGAAAATCCTGAGAAATAAAAAATTATGAGCACTGTTATGTGTAAGTCATTCTTCTAAGTGCAGTATCTTATCCGAGTCTCTTGTAATCCCTAAGAGGAAGACACTCTTATATCAGTTTACTTACAAGGAAATTTGGCCAAATTCAAAAGCTAATAATTACTAGAACTCAGATTTAAGTCCAGAGTGATCTGATTTCTAATCCTGAGTTCTAAGCATTATGTTATTTTACCTCATAAGACACTGTTGCTGTGATGTGTCTACACAATGCATATGATGGAAGAGGAAGTGATGTATGAAGAAGATGACATCATTGTTTATGTCGGAATCAAAGCAAGCAAGGAGACAGTTAAACACTACGTGAAAGAAAATTTTCTGAAACTTTGTCTGGGTACAATACTTAGACAGCAAGAATGCATTTCAAAAACACTCAAAATAAATATTTTTCATGCACGCTAAAGCTAAAAGAATTCATCAGCAGCAGACTCAAATAGAAGACCTATTCAAGGAAGTCTTTTAAGCAGAGGAAAAGTTGTTCTCAGTGGAAATATGAATCTATACAAAGGAATGAATATAAGCAAAAATAGTAACTACATGAGTAAATATATAAGATTTTCTCATATTTATTAAATCTACTTAAACTACTACTAACTGTTAAGTCATAAATAAACATCCCCTGAATTTCCTGTGGGAATGTGATCTTTTTTTTGCCTGTGACCCTTTAATTGATGATCAACGGAGAGGACTTAGGAGAATGGACTTCCAGCAGTTCTCACCCTCAGCTGTGCAATTTAATAGGCATGGAAATAATAACTTTTTCTGACATGAGTGCCTAGGACTCAGTATATCATAATAAATTTGGAGGATTAGAGCCTTTTCTTTTACCCTACAGATGAGAATCATCAGACATAGTGTGAGTGTTTATGTTTATATGGAGAAGTCAATGAGAATATCACACTCAGCCAAGCCCCCTTTTCATATTACACCTAGAAGATGGAGAGAGGCTTTATTGGGGGGAGGGCTCCCTTTCCATTTCCTATCCCTCAGGCTCTGATGTTGACTTGATTGCTATCTTGCCAAGTATCATTTGGGTTGGTGTAATTCACTTGGCACTTTGAATTCAGGATGTTCCTGTATTTAAGGAGATGATTTGGGGTGATATAGGCATCTTCTCACCCACAGAAAAATGCACTATTAAAAAAAGTTATTTGAGCAAGAAGTACCCTTGGAGATCGAATAAAACACTTTTGTGCTTATGCAGGTCACAGCTTTTGTCAACCTGATTTCTTGGTTTTAATTTTTTATGTAAGAGGATGTTAGCAGATAAAAATGATGTTAACCTTAGTGAGAATTTCCTGTCAATAGCAAAGAATAACTATGACAATAGCAACTCTGTGTCTAACTCTAGCTCTACCTCTAACTGTCTCTAACTTGAGTGCCAGCTTTACCTATAGTTCTACTGTAACCCTAAATCTAACTCAAAACTCTAACATTCATTATCATGCAGATGAAAAGAGCTGGATTTTATAATCCCTTTCTCTTGTTTTGTTACTTCTGGGGCTAAAGCCCACCTTAGGGCTTATCAGGACTTGTAAACATTTTTAGGGTGCTCTGTTGATGGGTGCTAGAAGTAATATTTCTGAGGAGACAAGAAGGAACTTTATGTCAGATACATATTGACATATTAAAATTATATAGGAGCAGAACAGATGCAGCTCAGTGGTTGAGTGCCTGCTTTTCATGTATGAGGTCCAGGTTTCAATCCCTGCTAATGGCAAAGCCCAAGGATGCATTCATTAATTGCAATGAATGTGCCACACTAATGAAGAATGTTCTTATGGGAGGGTGTGGGAGGTGTGGGGGTTGGGGCTTATAGGAATCTCTATATTGTTTTTGCAACATTTATGTAATCTAAGTATCTTTTAAAACATAAAAAATAGAAAAAAATTGTATAGGAGACCTTCACAGGTTTTTCTCTTGGAGCAAGAAGACATAAAGGTGAAAAGAGATTATGGATACAATTATTGATTCAGAGGTTTGAGGATGAGAGTATGATTCAGAGATGGTCTCTATTTTCCTGGAAAGTAGGAGGAATAGTCTACTGAGATTAGAGGACAATTTGTAGGATAAGGATTACAGGAATTGATACGAAATTGGAGTGTATGCTGAGAAGAGTATATAGAAGTGGGAACTCTCCTTAGAACAGATGAGAAAATTTCCTCAAGAAGCTTTGAAAACTGAGTTCAGAATGGAGTTCATAATTGTTGTTACTACTCCCTTTCTATGATTGTATAGCTTTTTTCAGCATTGCTTTCCATACTAGGTAAAGGGAAAAATGTGATCTCTAAATATATGGTTTAAATACTTCATTTGGGGTAGTGAGTTACACTGAAACAGAGAGAAGCTCTAATTGGATTTTGTTTCACAAGGATTGTTGTTTATCCATTCTATCATTTTAAAGAATCAAGATAATGCAAAACCTATGCAAATATGTTCTCATTAATATTTACAGGTCTTTGTAAAGGCGATTTTAGTCAATGCATTAGTCAGAATAAGTACATTTTCTGTGATAATAAATGAACCCTGAAATATCATTGAGAGATCACATTCAATTTTATTTCTTGATCAGGAAAAATCCAATGAATATTGAGTGATCCTGTAGGACAACTGTCCATCATATAGATAATCAGTAATCAAGGTTGTTTCTTCTGTGTAGTCCTTCAATTTGATGCAGTCTTCCATGCTTGGTGAAACAGGGTAAAATATAATTGAAGAGTAGTACATTTGTTCCTTAATGTTTCACACTAAGCATGGCACACATCACTTCTGTGAGCAAGGAACATGATCTTACTTAAATACAAGGGAGCTGAAAATATGACCCAAACACAAGGATATTTGGTGATCAACAAATGGGCTAGCCACCATCAACAAAACTGATTTCTCATTTGGAATGAATTGTTTGCCTAACTGTTGAATATTAACCTATTTGTAATGTAGGATTAGCATAAGATTTATCATAGCTAAGGAGTAGTATGTGTTAATTCAGTTACTAAGAAAAGCAGTGGTCACTAAGCTCAGCCAACTTCTGCCCTGGCTTTGCTCTGGATCTTCTTTTTTAAATGTGGATGCTTTCTCTTAGAGTTGCAATGTGTTTATATCTCAAAGGACTCCCCATTTCATTGGTCTGCAACTGGTAGGCAATTTCCTACTAAAATTTGTAAATACAGAATGGGTATTAATTAATAAAAAATGATAAACTAAGTGTTTTGTCCCAGCTACATTCATTCTTTTACAAGCTACTTCTGGTCCTATTAGGTAAGGCACAAATCCATCCAATAGAAGTTATTTTGGAAGTGAAGGGCTTTGTAAGCTGTTTTTGAAATGAATCGTGCTCCACATTTATCTCCACATATATCTTTAGGGAATATCATTTTCAAGTTTGCTGTATGACTGTACCTGGAATAATTTTATTCCTCTCCTTTGCTTTAGCCAGAGAAAATAAAACAGTTTCTCAGATTACAGTGTAAATGGTATTTCCTCAAGTCATTCAATACAGCAATACTAATTTTAGGATGAGTCCTGCCTTATGACTTTCTCTGACACCATTCCATTAATTTCTGTTTGATTCCTATCTCTCAAAACAATAAGTCCATCATCAAAGCCCACCATCAAATATTAATATTTAAGAAAGAGGAAATATTAAAGATTCCAGATAGCAAAGGTTTAGAATATAAATAAACTTACAAATTGAGATTAGGAAAGTATTACAATTTGGATTAGACTCACTTGTTAACATATGAATAGATTTTATTTCATCTTGTTTATTCACATTAATTGTTATCTAAGATAAGTTTTTGACTCCAGAGCTTCCTCATGGCATTTTTCACTTCTGCATTTCTGAGGGTGTAAACTAAAGGGTTTAACATGGGTGTTACTATAGTATAAAAAACAGCCACTGCTTTATCAATAGGGAAGGTGCTCATGGGCAAAATGTACACAAATATACATGGTACAAAGATTATGATGACCACAGTAATATGGGAGGCACAGGTGGAAAGAACCTTCTGCTGTCTTGCAAAGTTGTGAGTTCTGAGGGAGCATAGAATAAAAACATAGGAGGTGATAATAGAAAAACTGAGCATGTATATCAGCCCACTGTTAGCAACAAGAAAGACTCCAAAGATATGAGTATCCATGCAGGAGAGCTTCAGCAGAGAGTAAAGATCACGGATGAAATGGTCAATGACATTAGGGCCACAGAATGGTAACCACACCATAAAAAGGATTTGAATCAGGGCATGAAGAAATCCCCCAGCCCGGGACATAACCATCAGCAGACCATAGACTCTCGAGTTCATTGTGATCATGTAGTACAAGGGCCTGCAGATGGCCACATAGTGGTCATAGGTCATCACTGTGAGCAGGATGATCTCAGCTCCCACAAAGAAATGTTCCTCAAAGATCTGAGTCATGCACCTATTGAAGGTGATAGCTTTTTTTTTCCAGCAAGTAAGTCAAATATCATTTTGGGAGCCATGATAGATGAAGAACAGACATCTGAGAAAGATAAGAAAGACAGAAAGAAATACATGGGGCATCCCAAGCTGGGCTGGAGGTGATTGTCACTATACTGAGTAGGCTGTCTGCCAGAGTTAGAAAGTAGATGACTGTAATCACGACAAACAATAGTTTCTGTAGCTCTGGGCTCTGTGTCAGGCTGAGCAGGATGAATTCTGTCATGTTGTTCATTGCTTCATGTATCCAATTTGTCATTTGGATAAAAGGTATATATATATTGCATGATGCATTATATATATACCCAAATTACTTGAAACTCCTGAATTCATTATTGTGGAAAATCAGTCATATTTATATTTTCAGTGGTATTTTGCAAATCAAACCTCATGTTGAGGAAGATTTTGAAATGCTTCTGAATATGTTCTGAAAACAGGAATACTTTAATTTGATGCAGCAAAATCACCATAATTTATAGGACAAAGCATATTCTTTAGTATAGCAGACTATTTTTGTATTCTGTTTTAACTGATAAGATGCCGTGTGAAGTTTGTATGGCCCTTTGTATTAGTGAGCCTAAACTTTTTCACATATAATGTAGAAACAAAAACAAAAGGCATAGAAGAATTGAAAAACATCATTATACTTTTGTCAAAGTTTGTATCTTAAAGGTAAAATGTAGTTTCTTACATACTTCTAAATTTTTGATAAAAGAACCTAATTAAAATATATACCTTAATATTATTAATATTTATTAATTATAAATATTTATTAGCTATAAATATTTGCTCATTATTATATGAAGAGAGAAGATAAATGAAATAACTGACATTTATTAGCTATAAATATTTGCTCATTATTATATGAAGAGAGAAAATATTAGCTATAAATATTTGCTCATTATTATATGAAGAGAGAAAATAAATGAAATAACTGACATTATAATTGAACTAAGTACTCACCTCATGAAGTTAAAAAAAATTACCAGTTATATTAGGATAAATTTTGAATGCAGGAATAAATATATGAGAAAAAAGAAAATATTAGACTTGGAAAATAAATTAAAAAACTGACTGATATTTTAAAAATACTATAAAAAGGTAAACACAGATAAGCTGAATAAGAATAAATTATGGTCAATTCCTCAATGATATCAATTTAAAGACTATTGAAAAGAATATTATGATGATAGTACTGGTAGTAGTAAAAGATATTCAATAATAACCAGTAGGCATTTTTCAAATCAGCGTAAGTCTTTTCTGTATATTATTACAAATAATGGGAAAATGAAGTAAGAAAAAAAATTTAAGGTATATATTAAAAATTTTTTTAAATATATGAATCTGTTTAAAAATAGAAAAACAATTAGATAAATATATATATCTGATTGGTGAAGGGAATATTAAGCAAAAATATATAAAACATAAGACAAATATGATAACTTCAACTACTTAAAGACATGGAGCTCCCTGCTTTGTTGTGTCTCTCATTATGTTTTTCCTCCCCGCATCTCTTGTTGCATCAGCTTGTTGCATCTGCTTGACATGCCTGCCTGTTGGGTCAGGTTGCTGTGATCTTTAGGAGGCACCAGGAAATTCTACTCCCTACTTTGTTGCATCTCTCATTATGCTTTTTCTTCTTGTGTCTCTTATTGTGTCAGCTTGCCGTGCCTGCCTGTCATACCAGCTCACTGACTTCTTTAGGAGGCACCAGGATCTGAACCAGTGACTTTCCATATGGTAGGCAGGAGCCCGGTCACCTGAGCCACATCGGCTTTGCAGCACTTTTTTGATTATTGTAGGCTTGTGGTACATTTTGATATCAGTGAGCATTCTACTTTATTCTCTCGTTATTGTTTTTCTTTTGTTTTGACTATTGTGGGTACTTTGCAATTCCATGTGAATTTTCCAACCTGTTTTTCAATTTCTTCAAGAAAGGCAGCTGGGATTTTGAATGGGATTGCATTGAATTTAGGACTACTTTGGGAAGGATTGCAACAGAAATTATATCACATCTTTCAATGTATGAATGCAATATGCTTTTCAAATTTTTTAGATTTTCTCTAATATCTTTCGAAAATGTTCTGTAGTTTTCAGTACAAGGTTTGCACCATAGTGGTTAAATTTAATCCTAAGAATTTTACTCTTTGTGATGCTATTGTGAATGGTATTTTCTTAATTTCAATTTCAGGTTGCTCATTGCTAGTGTTAAGGAATATAACTGATTTTTGTATGCTGATCTTATATCTTGTACCATTGCTTCATTTATTAGGTCTTATAGCATTTGTGCATATTTAGCATTTTCTACATATAAGATCAAGACATCTTTGAAGAGAATAGTTCTATTTCTTCCTTTTCATTTTGCATGCCTTTGTTTCTCCCTTTTTCTTCTTTAATGACACTGGATAGCACTTCCAGCATAATACAAAATTAAAGTAGTGAGAGCCAAATCATATCTTATTTCAGATTTTATAAGGAAAGTTTTCAGTCTTTTTCTATTAAGTATAGTAATAAAGGTGGATTTTTCAAAGATGCCCTTCATCAGGACTAAGAAGTTCACTTCTACTCCTGGTTTGTAGAGTGTTTTGTCATGAAAGGGGTAGCATTTTTTCAACAGCTTTTTTGGATCAATTGAAATGATCATGTGGTTTTTATTTCCTTCATTTTATTAAAGTGAGTATATGGATTGATTTCCATATTTGAACCACTCACTTTATTTCTGGGATAAATTCCAATAGATCATAGAGTATAATTCTTTCATATGCTTTTGGATTTGATTTGTTAGTATTTTCTTTAGGATTTTTACACTTATATTAAAAAGAGAGGAACTTGGCATTGGATGAGCAGATTAGGCTCAGCGCCCTCACAAAAACAATGGAGAAACAGTCTAAAGCTGCCAGAGGAAACTGCTTTGGGGATCAGTAGCCCAGGACAGTGCTGAGGGACAGGGAGATGAAGAAGTCAAAACAACAAACTAAACCTCATGGCCAACAGGAAGGGCTCCCCTCCCCCATCCCTTAGACATTCAGCGGGTGACAAAACCCTTGGCTCATTGAAGCTGACCAATAGGGTAGCAGATGTCTTCTACCTTGCCAGTTTTTACAAGGTTATAGGGAGGGGAGTTGGGAGGTTTTCTTCAGTGAATTCAGCCAGCAGAGCCCACTTTGAATCTCGGCTCCAGCCAGAGGAAAACAAGGGAATACCTAGAGAGATACACCTCTGTGGAAACCTGTGCCAAAAGCAACATCTGCCTGCTGTTCTGGAAATTACATGAAGAGAAACTGCTTATAGAGCTCTCTTTACCTCACCCCATTAGCGAGTTCCTGCTACAATTTTTGGTAACTTAAGCTGGACAATTGTAAAGACTTTGGAATAGTTGAACCAAATATCAAAGAGCTGGGGAAAAGTAATAACAATAGACAAGAGAGAGAAATTGGACATCAGAGTAAATTCATTAACATATTAGATGCCTTGACATCAGCCAAAAATTATGAGCCATACTAGGTGACAGGAAGAGATGGCCTGGCCAAAGGAACTAACAAAATATGCTGTAGAGATTCAGGATTTGAGGCAATCAATGATAATCACACAACTCTTGTAGATCAATTTAAAGAAATTGAAAGAAAACATGACTAAAGACATAAGGGCTATTAAGAAGACATTGGGTGAGCATAAAGAACAACTTGAAAGTCTGCAAAGACAAGTAACTGACCTCATGGGAATGAAAGACAGAAAGGATGAGATTAAAAATTCAGTAGAGGCATTTTAGAGCAGAATTGAAATGCTTGAAAACAGAATTAGTGATTTTGAAGACAGAACATCTGAATTTGAAAAGACAGGAGAAAAGAAAGATAAGAGAATGGAAAAAAATGGAACAGGGACTTAGGGAATTGAATGACAATGGGAAACACAAAAACATATGTATTATAGAATCTCAGAAGGAGAAGAGAATGGAAAAGGGACACAAAGAATATTTGAGGAAATAATGACTGAAAACTTCCCTATCTTTATGAAAGACAAAAATATCAATGCCCAAGAAGGACAATGCACCCCAAACAGAATAAACACAAATAGACTTACTCTGAGACACTTAATATTCAGCATGACAAATATCAGAGATAAAAAGAAGATTTTGAAAGCAGCAAGAGAGAAACAAGCTTCACATACAAGGAAACCTCGATAAAATTAAATGCTGACCTCTCATCAAAACCATGGAAAAGAGAACAAAGTGGTATGATATGTTTAATGTATTGAAAGAAAAAAACTGCCAGCCAAGAATTCTGTATCTGGCAAAGATGTCCTTCAAAAATGAAGAAGAGTTCAAAGACTTCACAGAGAAACAAAAACTGATAGAATATGTTATCCAAAGACCAAAATTACAAGAGATACTAAAAGGAGTTCTGTAGCCTGAAAGGTAAAAGCAAGGGCAAGAGACTTGGAGAAGAGCGTAGAAATGAAATAAATAAGAAAGGGTAAAACATAGACTATTGTATGATATGACAATTCAAAACTAAAGGTAAAAATGGATGAAATAAGTAATGCCTTTACAGTTATCACATTGCATGTTATTTGCTTGAATTCCCCAATCAAAAGGTACAGACTGATAGAATGGATTAAAAAATAAGACCCATCTATATGTTGTCTACAAGAAACTCACCTCAGACATAAGGAAACAACCAGGCTAACAATGAAAGGTTGGGAAAAGATATTCTATACAATTAGTAACAAAAAAGTGCTGGAGTAGCAATACTAATATTGGACAAGATAGATTTTAAATACAAAACTGTTATAAGGGATAAAGACGGTCATAATATATTAACTAAAGGGGCAATTCAACAACAAGAAATAACTATTCTAAATATTTATGCACCTAACCTCAGTGCCCCAGATAGATGAGGCACACACTGGCAAAGCTGAAGGGAGAAATAGATGCCTCTACAATAATTGTTGCAGACTTCAGTATACCACTTTCAGTATTGGGTAGAATATCTAGACAGGATAAAAAAAGAAACAGAGAAATTGAATAATATGATAAATGAACTAGACCTAACAGACATCTATAGAGCATTGTACACCAAAATATATGGAGCACGGCAAAGGCAGTGCTGAAAGGGAAATTTATAGCCCTTAATGCTTACATTAAAAAATAAGAAAGAGATGTAATGGCCTGTATCTGTCACAGTAATGTCATCTATGTCAATTCCAAGTCTTAAAATGCCTCCATATCACACTTCTTTTTCCCTTTCCCTGACTTCAGCACCTCCAGTGGCCACTGTATCCACATCAATGATATAATTCCTTCTATTGCTAGAATCACAATAAGTCTATAGTAGAATACCAGTAAGTCCATTCTAGTGCATATTTTATTCCCCAATCCTGAGGTTGCTGGGATGGTGATGCCTACTCCACCTTCTAATTGAGAGATGACTTCAATCCCATATGACTCTTGGATGGGATTCTCTTGCTTGCAGTTGTAGACTCTCTCAGTTCCTTGGTGTGGTTGTTGTTCATCCTCACCTCCCCGTCAGCTGTCCTGGGTGAGTCCAATGAACTGGAGAGTAGGTGCTGCAACTCCGCTGAGACTCAGGTCCCAGCCAGCACATGGACAGCCCAGATATTCAAGTCTCCTGGACACACAACACTAGGCTAAGTTGCAATTTCAAGAGCAAAGGCTCACAAGCATACTCATCAATATCAAGGATCCATCAATGGACCATCCTGCTTCACCAGTCATTGCCCTTGCACTTGGGGGGACAGTTGGTGCTCCATTAGAGAACATAACAGAGCTCTTCAGGATGGGAATTCAATATTCTCTCGGTATTGTGTGAATCTCCCCCCACTTTGAAATGCCCTGTGAATATTTGAATACATTTATATAACTTATATGTATGTCCGGGAGAATTTCCTCCCATGTATCCCCCATCACTGACACCCCTGAGAGGAGGGTAGAGTAGGGAGGGTGGGTTGGATGATCCATGGAACTGGGGGAGGGTTGGGAGAAGGACGAGATGAACACTAGATTGGCAGGTATGTTGTTGAAAGGACAAAGTTGGGAATGCTCTTATGGTAATATGATAAGGAAGGGTTACTGGTTTAGGGTGTTGGATGGGGGAGCATTCAGGTCAGGGCACACCTGGGGCAGGCTTCTAGGAAATCTGTGAATGATCATTTTGCCATACTGTGCTGTATAGGTGGGTGGAGATCCACACAATGAGTGGGAAGTAGCTGGACTCAGATCCTGGGGAGGACTGGTGTGCTTTCAAACACAGGGGCAGGAGTCTCTTGAGAACATGGGCAGTTATTAATAAGGAAGGATAAGCCAGTGTGTCAAGACCTCAGTGTTGTTACAAGTAACTATGAATCTTGTCATCCAAGGAATAAAGCTGAGTGGTCGCCATGGGCCCCCGGGGGTGGGGGAAGTAGTAATAGATTAGATGGAACAGGGAGTATTTAGTGGGCAATGGAGATTTCTACATGACCTTGCAATGATGGACACAGGCCATGTTAAATATCATCAAAAGTTATGAAAGTGTATGGTCTAAAATGTAAACCTTAATGTAAACCATCGACCATGGTTAGTAGCTATGTTTCACTATTTGTATATCAGTTGTAACAAATGTGCCATCCACATATAAAAAGGTCTTACTTAATACAGGAAGGGGGAAAAGGGGGAGGATGTTGGGTATATGGGAGTCCCGTGTATTCTGTATGTGACTTTTTTCTGACTGAAATCTTCTTTGAAAACAAAATGCAAAAAAGTAAGACACTAGGGAATAATTAGAAGAAAATGTCACTGTACATACAGCAAAAAAGATATTACAGTGATGAAAGGCAAATTGTCAAAAAAATTTTAAATATTTTCCTTTATTTTTTAATATCCCTGTCTTTAAATTTTATCTTATTTTTAGTTTTCTTTAAATTTTTATGTATTTTATTCCTGATATTTAAACCTACCACTATAATTTCATTTTCCTATTAATTGCATTTGATTAATTTATTGGCTTTATTTTTAAAGAATTTTTGGAACACAGAAGAGTTATAACTGGGAGGATCATTGGTTTTCATAATCTTTTAACATGGGATTTAACCTTAGTTCTGTTGACTCCTGACCCCCAAATCCCTTACCTCCATTATCAGAAACTCTGATGCCTTGAACATTTATATAGGCTAAAAATATCCCTTATGTAACTAATATCTTTACCTGAATTTAAGGAAAAAGTTATGTGATTGATAATACCAGAAGTTACCTTATTCATTTGAGGAGACAAGGAACAGGGCAACATCCACAGATGCTCTGACTTGGATACAGTAAGTTTCCTCCTCTATGTAGAAGAGCTATCAGTACAAATCTGCCACAATTTGAAGTTGGAAGAGTGTGGTGATTTGAAGCTGTTTGCACCCCAGAAAAGTGTTTTCTTAAAGTTAATCCCTTCTTGTAGGTGTGAACACATTATAAGTAGGATCTTTTGGTGTGTAGGATCTTAAGATAAGATGTGACCCACCTCATTCAGGGTTGGTCTTAATCTTCTTACTGGAGTCCTTTATAAAGAATGAAGTTCAGAGGAAAGGAGAAAATCACACAAGCAAATATCTAGATGCAAGGAAACCCCAAAGAGAAGGGAGAGGCAAGTAGAGGACATCATGTGCCTTGCCAAATGACAAAGGAGTATAGGATCACTGGCAGATGCTTACCAGGAAGAAGGTACTGTCTTCATGATGCCTTGATTTTGATGTTTTTATGGTCTCAGAACTGTAAGCTTGAAGCTCATAAATTTCCATTGTGAAGCCCACACATTTCATGTTATCTGCTTAGAGCAGCTTAGCAAACTAGAACAAAAACATCAGTCAGGATTCACTAGTGAATCTTTCGGTAACTGATGGATTCACTAGTGATTTCCACCAAATATTTAAAGAAAAATTAACACCAACACTTACTAAACTCTTCCTAAAAATTGAAGTGGCAGAAATATTTGCTTACTCATTCTATTAAGCTAGTGTTACAGTCATACAAAGACATTCACAAGAAATCTAAAGCCAATCTCTCTCGCTTTTTTTTCAATCTAGATAAAATGTATTTGTCAGTTTGTTTATTCTTTTAAAATTAGTGGATTCTATATTGCATGAGTTTCATTTTTAAATCAATTTTATTGATACATATTAATAAAGCATACAATTTAGCAAGGTGTAAAATCAATGGTATTTGCTATAACAACATAAGTTGTGCATTCAACACTTCATCATTATTACAGCATTTTCATTATTTCAAAAATAAGAATAATAAACAAAAAAGACAAAGAAACAAGAAAATTCCTCACCTCTCAATCTCTCTATGCTTCCCCCACTGAACATAGCTGTTTTTACCTGTTCTATCCAAAGTGTATAATAAATTGCTTTTAGTATAATCACAATGTTGTACATTCATCATCTAAAAATTCTAGAGCAATTTCATTATTTCATGAAGAAAGACTCCAAACACGTTAGCATTTCTTCCTCAGACCTACAAAACAACTAATCTTTCAACTTTATGAATTGATTTATATTTACATTTTACATAAATGGAATCATACAATATGTAGTACTCTGTATCTGGTCTCCTTCACTTACGACAATGTTTTTTTTGTGTCAGATATTAACATTGTGGAGTATTAACATATATTTGTTCAGCTTCAAGGAAAAATGGTCACATATGCAATTCTATTCATATTCATATTCCACACAATATATTTATATTTCACATAGTATATTTAGTTCATAATAAGGCAGTCATACAGTGTCCTTTTGTGTCTGGCTTGCTTCACTCAACATAATGTCCTCCAGCTTCATCCATGTTGTCATATGTTTCACAACTTCATTTTTGCTTACCACTGCATAATAGTCCATCATGTGTATAATACAAACTTTGTTTAATCATTCATCAGTTGATGGACCCCTGGGTTGTTTCAAATTTGGCTATCATGAATAACGCTGCTATGAACATCTGTATGCAGATATCTATTACTGTCACTGTTCTCAGTTCTTCTGGGTATATACCTAGCAATGTTTTTGCCGGGTCCCATGGCAAGACTATGTACAAATTTGTTAGGAATTGCCAAACAGTCCTCCACAGTGGCTGTACCTTTTGACATTCCCACCAACAGTGAATAAGTGTTCCTATCTCTCCACATCCTCTCCAACATTTACAGTTTTCTGACTTTTTAATAGCAGCCTGTCTAATAGTTGTGAAATGATATCTCATTGTGCTTTTGATTTGCATTTCTCTTATTGCTAGTGATGTTGAACATTTTTTCATACGTTTCTTCACCATTTGTATTTCTTCTTTGGACAGATGTCTGTTCAAGTCTTTGGCCCATTTTTCAATCAGATACTTTGTGTTTTCATTGTTGAGTTGTATCATCTCCTTATATATCATGGATATTAAACTCCATTATCAGATATGTGATTGCCAAATATTTTCTCCCATTGAGTCTGCTGCCTTTTCCCTCTTTTGACAAAGTCCTTTGAGGTGCAAATGTGTTGAATTTATCTATTTTTGCTTTTGTTGCTCATGGGTAAGGTTTAAGAAACTGCTGCCTACCACAAGATCTTGAAGATGTTTTCCTACATTTTTTTCTAAGAGATTTATGGTTGTTATTTTTATATTTAAGTCCTTGATCCATATTGAGTTAGTTTTTTATAAGGTGTGAGATAGGGTTCCTCTTTCTTTCTTTTTGATGTGGCTATCTAGTTCTCCCAGCACCATTTCTTGAATAGACTGTTCTGGCCCTGCTGGGTAGGCTTAACAGCCTTGTCAAAAATCACTTGACTGTAGATGCAAAAGTCAATTTCTTAGTTCTCGATTCAGTTTCATTGGTCAATCTGTCTGTCTTTATGGCAATACCATGCTGTTGTTACCACTGTACCTCAGTAATATGCTCTAAAGTCAGGAAGTCAGAATCCTCCAACTTCATTGTTCTTTTTTAAGACATTTTTGCCATTTGGGGTCCCTTACCCTTTATAATAAAATTGATAATTAGATTTTTGATTTCTGCAAAGAACACTGTTGGGGTTTTTATTGGGATTGCATTGAATCTGTAAATCAGTTTTGGTATAATTGTCATGTTAATGATATTTAGTCTTCCAATCCATGAACATGGAATGTCCTTCCATTTATTTAAGTGTTTTTCATTTTCTTTTAGCAATGTATTGTAGTTTTCTGTATATAGGTCCTTTATGTCCTTGATTAAGTTTACTCATAAATATTTGATTGTTTTAGTTGCTATTATAAATGGAATTATTTTTCTGGTTTCTTCCTCAGATTGCACATCAGTAATGTATAGAAATGTTATTGATATTTGTATATTAACCTTGTATCATGCCACTTTGCTGAACTAGTTTATTAATTCTAGTAGCAATTTTGTGGATTTTTCAGGATTTTCTAGATATAGGAACAAGTTATCAGTGAATAATGAAAGTTTTACATCTTCCTTGCCTATTTGGGTGCCTTTTATTTCTTTGTCTAGGTTAATTCCTCTAGCTAGAATTCTTAGCACAATATTGAATAATAATGGTGACAGTGGGCATCCTTGTCTTGTTCCTAACCTCGGTGGGAAAATTTTCAGTCTTTCAACATTGAGTACAATGCTAGCTGTAGGTTTTTCATTTATGGACTTTACCATATTGAGAAACTTTCCTTCTATTCTTATCTTTTGAAGTGTTTTTATCAAGAAAAAGTGCTCTATTTTGTCAAATGCTTTTTCTCCATCACTCGAGAGGATCATGTGATTCTTCTTCTTCAATTTATCAATGTGGTTTATTACGCTAATTGATTTTCTTGTGTTGAACCACCCTAGCATACCTGGGATAAAACCCACTTAATGGTGTATAATTTTTTTGATTATACAAATCAAAAAAATTGGATTTTTTTGGATTCTGTTTGCAAGTATTTTGTTGAGGATTTTTGCATCTATGTTCATTAGAGATATTGGTCAGTAATTTTCTTTCTCTCTCTCTCTTCCTTTTTTTTTTTTTTTTTTTTTTTTTTTTTTTTTTT
>JAQZBX010014092.1:0-39019 GCA_029593785.1 Cabassous unicinctus
GTGTATATATATATATATATATATATATATATACACTCAAAATTCTCAGCCCCTATCTAATAGTTTGAGCATAAGCCAATGTCACTACTTTATACTAAATCGTCATTGAATCCTCAATAATCTCAATGTGCTAATTTCTTCCAGGAATAATTGCAGTTTGAAATAGGGAACCAAGTTTAGGGAAGACAACTGGGAGAGGCATGGGGGGAGAGATATTATAGGTTAAGGCAGACTTTTCTAAGACCTAATCACACTGTGCAGAGAATGCTTACTCTAGCTATCTGCAGCACTGACTCTTACCTTCCAAGTGGACAAGGTGGGCCCCAATCATTTACATTCAGGAAAGCTAGAACTGGCTCACCATAGCAACATGAAATGCAGAAACAGCTGTGCTGTTACTCCTAATTATCTCCATACAGCACCTAGCAGATGGGAGAGATTTCCATCTGCTAGGGCTGCCTAATGGTGCTTTGGCCAGTGGTTGTGGCATATTTAGCTGGGTTGGTGCCACAGTTGGAGTGGCATCCTAAAGGTCAGGCTTATCTTTCTTGCTTAGCTTCCTAGCTGCCACTGACTGCACTCCAAAGCTATGGCTCAGGAGCTCATTGGTTTGTACAAGTTTCAAGTCTCAGGTATCTCAGCACAAAAAGCTTATGAATACTACTTTTATTTGGTCAATATGTAAGGAACAAGGGGACCCAATAATTTACTTAAATGGAAGGAAAATGGAGTATTCTTTGGGATCCTGAGAACAATGTGTATTTATATTATTGACCAGATTAAACCCACTCTTATTTTTGGAACATAATAGAGAAAGCAGCTGCATAATCTGTGGAAAGTGATAGGCAAAACAGAGGTGCTATGTTGAGGGTCTTCAATCGGATGCTTCTAGGGGTATTTCTCTTCCAAATCAGGAGCAAAAAGTCCAGTACTGTTGCCTCTTGACTTGACTTTTCAGCTAAGCCTTCCAAGACCCTTAGTGCTAGTTGAGATACTAGTCTCCCAGGAACTGGATAAAGTCCAGAGCTGAACTCACCGTTACCACAGGAAATTCAATTGATGCTAATGACTTGTGGTGCTGCCAACCTGAATTAGATCTAAGCCAGAGACTTAGGAGCCAAAGGTTCCGTATCTTCCACTGTCCTCCAGAGTCACCTCCTTTCTGCCTTGCCACCATGCAAGACAGTTCCACTCAATCTTTCCTAGATGAAGATAGCCTATAGAATTCAAAGTCTTCACTGGGCCTCAAGATGAAAGAGTTGGGAACCTGTTAAATATGGTATTCTCTTCCCACTCCTATCCCCTGGACATTGTCTCTCACAATCTCTGTTTGCATTCATTTTACTTTCATCTTATAATGTTTTCTTCTAGAAAAAGCCATCTGGAGTCTTCTAAATTCCTTGGACTGACTGGTTATAACTGGTTATCATTATGTCTAACTCCCCTAAATCTGGCTGGGCATCAGAAATGTTTTGGCAGCGACTATATCAGAATCTCTTGGGGTAAGGTTGTTTTAAATGTCCTGGGTGATTGTGACATGATACCCCAGCTCTTCTTCCACTAGGATTGTAGAATTAGGGTTGCCATGATTCACCTTCTATTCCAGACTAAGAATGGCTCTCTTGACTTCTAATCCCAGATTTGCCATTGAATTTGCTATTTGACCTTGCCTAAGTCGGTTAGTCCCCATGGGTTTAAATTTCCTTATCTATAATGAGGTAGTAGTGGGGAGAAAGTTTAGACCATATCAGTGATTATTAAATCTACTGCACCAAGATATTCACTTTTGATGCTTTTGAAAAATTTGGATGGGATGGTTCAGGATTGTTTCTCCTCAATTCATCCTCCTTCAGCCCCACCATTCCCCACAATATTCCTGGGGCTTGGCACATACTGGGTCTAGGATGACAGAAGGAGATTCTCTTAGTTGGCCAGGGCTACTGTGACATTATGACAAATACCACACACTGTATTGATTTAAACAACAGGAATTTATTATCTCAGTTTTGGAGTCTAGAAGTCCAAAATCAAGGTATCAGCAAGGCTATGCTTTCTCCAAAGTAGGTAGTGTTCTGGTGATGGCTTCCCAGAAATCCTCTGGCTTGTAGTGACTGTCTCCTTGTGTTCCTTCTCTGGTTTCTCCTAACTAATTGTGTCTGAATTTTCACTGCTTATAAGGACTATAGCCATATTGGATTAAGGCCTACCCTGATTCAATTTGACCTCATCCAACTAGGCTCTTTGAAGATCTGTGTACAAATGAGTTCACACCCACAGGAACAAGGGTTAATACTTGAACATATTTTTGTGGGGGACATGATTCAATATATAGCAGAGAAAGATATTCTTTTAGCATAATAATAATTGAGAGCCATTCTTGCAGGAGGTTAATCTTGACAGTATGAAAGATTTTATAGCCATTTATATAATCACCCTGAAGCTGGACTAAAGAATGAATGAATGTTTCTTCAGAGCTTGTTTTATGTCTCTTCTCACAAGTTCGAGAGCTCTCCCAGCACGATCATATAAAGATAAATTATTGAATCTGGATACAAAGGGGAGAGAGAGTTGCCAAAGTATATAAATTGAAGGGTCTTGGGAGAGGGGAAGAGGAAAAAAGAGGGCCCAAAGGAAAGAGTGTTCTTTGTTGATCAAAAGGGAGATGGCCACATGGGTGCCAATAGAATTAAGGCTCTGCATACATTAGAGGGACAAAGGATGGGGATTTTCAGAACACAGTGAGAAAAGCCATTCACTGCTCTATGTACTTGCATGGTATGGAATGTCCCACACAAATTCAAAGAGCCATCTGTAACAGTCTTCTATGTACTGTGTAAGTGTGGTAAGACTTTAAGGTCTTTTGATGTTGAAATGTGCAATTCACCCATAAGTGCTAGGGTACACAGGTGATCATTCCTGGAGAGATTCAATATGTCTGGAGTGTTGCCCATGCATCTGCACATTTTAAAATATACACAAGGTGATCTTGATACATGGCCAATGCTCAGCATGACTTTATTAAGACAACTTTTATGTTTTCTTTCAACTTGTTCAATTTCTCAACATTCTCCCTCCCCCACTGCCCAAGATCTCTCCCACCTTTTTGGGAAAAATTACCCCTTCTCCAAGTCAAACTCATCCCTTCTCCAGGACAGTGGTTTGGCGAGCAAAGCACAGGCTGGATTTTAGTTCCCAATACCCCTTCGGATGAGTGCCTCATCTAGAGCACCACTTCCACAACCATAACCAAAAGAAGAAAAAGAATTCTGACTCTGGAGATGAGCAGAGCTGTAGTTCAGTCCCAATTCCCACTTTCAAGCTATCTGATCTTAGACAAGTTACTTAATCTCTTTGAACCTCAGTTCAATTGCATGCTAAAGAGTGATAAGGGTACATACCAAAAATGACCAAATCCAAAGGTAACAATAAATTTACCAAATTAATTCTCAGGCTTCATTTGACTTATCAGCAATATTTGGCCCTTTTGATCATTCCCATTTTCTTAAACCACTTCTCTGGATTAACTTTTGGGATACGATTCTTTCTTCATTACTTTTCTGCCTCTCTCGTCATTCCTTCCCAAAGATTTATTTATTACCTTTTCTTTTTAAATTTATCCCCCTCCTCCCCTAAATGGTTTGCTCTCCTTCTCCAGGAGGCACCGGAAACCGAACCCGGGGCTTCCCACATGAGACGTTAGAGTCCAACGGCCTGAGTCACATCTGCTCCCTGCCGGCTGCAGTGTCTGCTGGCTTGTGGCATCAGCTCATTTAGGCATCTGCTTGTTGTGGTGGTACGGAGTCTAACTCATCTTCTTTAGGAGGCACCGGGACCAGAACCAGGACCTTCCATGTGGTAGGTGGGTGCCCAACTGGTTGAGCAACATCTGCTGCCCCCCAGCCTGTTTTGCTAACTTTTTTTTCTTCCCAACTTGGAATCATTGGAGTGCTCAGAATTCAGTTGTCACCTTTTGGGGATTTTCAGCATACAGTGAGAAAAGCCATTCACTGCTTCTCTCACCTTTTCCTCCTGGGTGATCTCATTCAGTCCTATGATTTAAATACCATTTTTTTTCTGCTGATGACCTTGAAATTTGTGTCTCCAACTCTAACCTCTCCAGAATTTTAAGCTCTTCTATTAAACTGCATACTCAAGAGCTCCACTTGGATGATAACAGGCATCTCAAACTTAACGTGTTCAAAACAAAACTCCTCTTTTCCCTCCGAAGATTGTTCTTTCCACAATCTTCCCCACCTCAATGAGCAGTCACTCCATTTGTACAGTTTATCAGGTATAAAGCCTCTTTATCTCATTCCATAATTCTAATACATCAGCAAATCTATCAGCTCTACTTTAAACTGTATTCATTATCTGTCCTCCACTGCTGTCATCTTAGTCTAATCGTCCAACACTCTGTCTTCAGAAATTGCAATAATGATATAACTGGGACCCCTCCATCCACCTTGCTCCATCATAGTCTACTCCACACAGCATCCAAAGAAATCATTTCTCTGAGCAAAATCCTCCAATACCTTCCCATCTCACTTAGAATAAAATCAAAAGCTCTTCCCATGACCTCCCTGGAATATAAACTAGGGTTTGTATGACATGCTTCCCCTCTACTATCTCTCTGACCTTGTAGATCATTCAGCTCCTTGCTAACACTTCTCCAGACACACTGGCCTCCAAGTTGTTCCTCAAACTTGCCCCATATGGTCTTGCCTCAAGGCCTTTGCACTTTTGGTTCCCTCTTCCTGGAACACTCTTCTCTTATTTCATTCAGTTCTTTGCTCAAAAGTCACTTTATCACAAAGGGCTTCCTTGACCTTTAATCCAAACAGAACCTTACCCCTAACTCCCTTAACTCTTTATTTTCTTATCTAGCTTTAGTTTTCCTCATAGAATTTACTACCACCTGACATATTACGTATTTATGAATGTGTTTGTTTCTTGTCTGTCTCCCCTCATTTGAAATAAAGCTTGTAAGAGTAGCTGTGCCCCCAACGTCTACAACACTGCCTGGCATATAGCATAGGACTTAATTTAAAAAAAAAATTGTTTTAATGAATGAATGCTTGAAAGAATGCAGGTGGCATAATAATCAAGTGAGATAATATATATGAAGAGTTTGATACATTCTTGATGCTTATTAGATACTCAGTAATTAGTTATTTTCTCTCCACTTCTAGCTTTTCTCTCTCTCCTTAAATATTTATTGAGCTTCTACTCTAAGCCACGCACTCTGCTATATTATGATGACAGGAAATGTCTAATTTTAAAGGAGTGCATGTTCTAGTCACTACCTGCTAGTGGGAGAAACAGATCTATAAAGAAATAACCACCCGACAATGTGCTACAAGTTACAAAAGTGACAGTGTACTATGAGAAGATAGAAAAGAGAATGATGAGGGAAGGCTTCATAGAGCAGTGGCATTAAGCTGAGTTCTGAAGGATAAATAGGGACTTTTGAACAATAAGGGGGAAGGATATTCTATTTGGAGGGGTCTCCAGGAACAAAAGCATGGAGATTGGAAAAAGAGCCCATTTCCCAGATGCACAGTTTCTTAGCTACTTAGTTTAACATATTTTTTTAATAAATTTTTTTAAAAAGATACTTAGATTACATAAATGTTACACAAAAATTATAGGGATCCCACATGCCCCACCTTCCACACTTCCCACAACCTCCCACATAAACATCCTTCATTAGTGTGGCACATCACCTGCAATGGATATACACATCCTGGGGCTTTGCCATTAAGCATGGGCCATAGTTCACTCTCTCCCCCACAGTTCTGCGTGTTATATGATGATATAAAAATGACCTATATCTGTCATTGCAGTGTTACTCAGGATAATTCCCAAGTCCTGAAAAAGCCCCTGTATTACAACTGCTTTTCCCTCTCCCTGCCTCCAGAGCATCCAGTGGCCATGGGCTCCACATTAATGTAATTTCTTCTGTTGCTTTAATCACAATATGTCTATAACAGAATACCAGTAATTCCACTCTAGTCCATAGCTCTTCCCCCAATCCTGAGGAGTCTGGGATGGTGATGTCCACTGCATCTCCAATTGAGAGGGGGCTTATATGCCATGGATAAGATGGATGGGATTATCCTGCCTGCAGCTGCAGACTCTCTCCATTCCCTGGGATGGCTGTTGTCCATCATTATCTCCCCTCCAGGTGTCCTGGGTGAATCCATTGAGCTGCAGATTAAGAGTTGCAGCTCCACCGAGATTCCGGGCCCAGCTGGCATATGGACAGCCCAAAGACTCCAGTCTCTCAATGTATACCTACAAACTCCAGCACCACATATAGGTTTGACTAGAAGGGGCAGATGAACCATGTGCAGGGAAGACATATTTGAGTCCAACTCTGTCACTCTCAGGAGCACAGATTCTAAAGTAGGGCCCACTGATAAGGCACCAAACTCCGGAGCTATCTGCCTTGACATAGGACCTGGGTGTCTCCAGAGCCCTCAGGAGCCCCTCTATTTTGGGTGTATCCACTCTGGAAGCTAATGAGGTCCAACTGAGATGTGCATAACGTCACCTCTGGGATGACCTCCTGACTCACTTTGAAGTCTCTTAGCCATATGAACTCATTTGTCTTTACCTTTTATTTGAGGTCTTTTTCCAGTCGTATTGCCAGTTGGCACTTGGTAGTAATCCCTCATTGCCAGGGAGGCTCATCCCCGGGAGTCATGTCCCACACTGGGAGGAAGGTAATGCATTCATATGCTGAGTTTGGCTTAGAGAGAGAGCTCACATTTGAGCAACAAGTAGGCTCTCAGGAGGCAACCCTTAGGCACCCCATAACAATAGGCTAAGTTTCAATTTCAAGAGCAAAGACTTTTAAGGCTAGTCATCAACAACAAGGGCCCATCAGCGGATCATCCTCCTTTGCCAGACACTGCCCCTGCACTTGGGGGACTGTTGCTGCTCCCTTGGAGAATGTGGCAGAGCTCTCCAGGATGGGAATTCAGTATTCTCTCATTTATTGAGTGATTCTCCACCCACTGTGACCATGCCCCATGAACATTTGAACAATTTTATATACCTTGTATGTATGTTCAGGTGAACTTCATCCCAAGCACCCCCCATCACTGACACTCCCTACCAACAATCTTCTCCCATCCCAGTTGTAACCCTTCTGTGATCCAAAGCTTCTTTAAAGATGAAGCCAATACAATAGCCAAATACAATTAATAGGAAAATGAAATAATAATAGTGAGTTTAAATGAAAGAGATAAAATACTATTATGGCAATATGACAAGGAAGTGTCACTGGTTTAGGGTGTTGGTTGGGGGGGCATTCAGGACAGGTCACACCTGGAGCAGGCTTCTAGGTAGTGTGTGAGTGTTCATCCTGTCATAATGTGTTGTATCAGTGGGTGGAGACCCATATAATGAGCAGGAAGGAGATGGACTCCCATCTTTGGGAGGACTGATTCTTTCAGAAATAGACAAGCAAGGGTCTCTCAAGAGCACAGCAGTTCCTAATAGGGGAGGACAAATCAGTGTGTCAAGACCTCTTGTTGCATCTGACTATGAATCTTGTCATCCTATGAGTCAAGCCAGGGGGTCTTTGTGGGCCCCAGGGGGATAGGGAGGGAGGAACAGAAAAGATCAAACAGGGGGTATTTAGTGGTCAGTGGAAATGTTTTTCATTACCTTACAATGATGGACACAGGACATGGTAAATATCATCAAAATTTATGAAAGTGTATGGTCTAAAATGTAAACCATACTGTAAACCATTGACAATGTTTAGTAACTATGTTTCACCATATGTATATCAGTTATAACAATGCTACCATCCACATGCAAAAAGGTTTTAAAATGGGGTGAGGAAAGGGAGAGGAAGTTGGGTATATGAGAGTCTCTTGTATTCTGTGTGTGACTTCGCTGTGACCTAAAATGTGTTTGAAAAAAAAATGAAAAAATAGTGAAACACTGGAGAGTGAGAGGGGGAAGGTGCCACGGTACAGACTGGACACCAGATATCGCAGTGATAAAAGGCAAAATGTCAAAAAAATTTTTTTTTTCTTTTTTTTAAATTTTTTTAATTTTTCATTTTTTGAATATCCCAATATTTTAATTTAATTTAATTTTCAGTTTTTTTTAAGTTTTCATGTATTTTATCTCTTTCATTTAAACTCATCGTTATTTCATTTTCCTAGTTTAACATATTTTTATAATAGCAAAGTGAAATGAAGAGAAAGTGTAGAAATTAAAGTCTCCCTGTTGACATCACTACTTCGTGTTCCTTCAACTTTGCAGAGAATACCTCATTTTTCAGAGTTCTTATACTTTCTATAATTCTTTTTGTTCTAATTACATCTATGTAGGCAGGTATTTCCTCATCTTACAGCTGAGGAGAGCAAGAGGTTAAATGATTTGCTTAAGGTCACACGGCACATTCATGGCCAACGTAGGATTAGAACTCAAGACTTCTGTCTTGTGGACAGTCCCTGTAAAATGAAATAAAAGGCAAAAGGATTGTCTTCTCCAACTAGTTAAATATATTTCTAGAACTGTTTTCTATATTAAAGGATTTCATGATGCTTTTTTTTTTTTTAATTGACCATGTATGGCTGCTATTTTTTTGAGAACCTACCCTGCCATGCACTGTACTAGGTTTGTCACATGTTTTTTTTTTGCCAGTCTTTCAAACAACCTGCTGGTGATGTTTCCATATTTTACAAATGAAAAAACTGTGGCTTAAATGGATTTTAAGTGCCTAATTTGTCCAAACTTGCTCAACAAAAGAGGGGCAGCATCAGACTTTGGAATCAAGCTTGTTTGACACCAGTACTCTTGTTCTTTCAGCTCTGTCGTATTTCTGAAAAGAGATTTAACCAAGTGTGCAAGTCCATTTGTCTAATTGTGCCTTGTCTAAGTTATCTATATGGCAGGGCTTGACATTTTTGGCCATGCTATGCAGAATCGTTTAGTCATTGGAAATTTCATCTTCCATTGTAACTTTATATTTATACATGCCTCTAGCCAAGTTATACCACATGTAGTCATGTACGATTTTCCTGCTTTCACTGCCCTGTATAAGTGTGGCCACATGAATCAGCTTCATGTATCCAATTATAACACTGCTAAATAGGAAAAAATGACCACAAATGGTAAAGTTAGTCTATTTAATATGGTAGTCTTTGTAAAACCATATACAAAATCAGGAAGAAAACATTTTCAAACATATTGCTGACAGAACTTGTATAATCCAATAATCACAGGAAAACCACCTCAAATCCAGATTCACCGTGAGATGCTTCACACTAAACAGTTCATAGGAGATCAATGTGGCAGCAAGTAAACTTACTCCTCTTCTTTCTCTTTTCTTCCTCATAACAATAATAGCAACAACCTTTGTTGAGCCCTTACACTGGACTAGACTTTATGCTAAGTCCTTACATATATCAAATCATTTAATTTTCAAAAAAACCCAATGAAGTAGATATCACCATCCCCTTTCTCTAAATCAAAATAAATTTATTATTTTTATAAAAAGTACACACTATAAAATTCCAAGCATTTGGTGAACTTTGTTCTAGATATCTTCAGACATATATAAGTAAAACAAAATGGTAGAAATAATTTTACACATAATGTTCTACATACTAATTTTAATACAATACACTTTAATTTTCAGTTTTTAATTGACTTCAAACAGAAAAGGAAACTGAAATGAAAAAAAATGAATTGCTGAAGTTCAAGTGAATTTTTGTTCACGACATGCTCTATTTTTGCCTCACAAGCCCCTCTAAGTTTAAAAATAATTATGAAAAAGCATTAAAAATTTATGTCATTATGGCTTTAACTATAGGGTTTAACATTATATAATATCAATTGATCCTTTTCAATGAGAGATGAGAAAATTAGCACATTTAAATTTTATTCCTACTTGCCATCTCCCCAGTTCCTGATTTTTGTTAGTGTATAATACTGTTATATTTTAAAGATTTGTAACAATTATATTTTTTCTGTAACCATGTTTTCATAATTTTTAGTCTAAATTCTGTATTTAAACCTATTTACTACATACAACAATTTTTAAAATAATAATAAATTTTATTTTTAGAGAAGTTTTAGATTTACAAAAAAAATTACACTGAAAGTGTAGGAGTTCCATAAACCCCTGCCCCTGCCACACACTCAAACACAGAGTTTCCCTTGTTATTAGCATTTTACATTAGTGCATACCACAATTTTTAAAACCACAGTTTCTTTATTCCTAAGTTTTTAATTTTAATTTTGGTTGGCTTGGTTTCACTTTTAAGAGGTTTTGTTTTGCTTGGTTTTGTGTTTTTCCCAAGAACAAAGTATGGATGCTGTAGTCTCTGGGATTTTGCTTATTTCAGAATCCTGTTGCCTTTATTTTTTAAAACTTATCTGTGCATAAAATTCTTCAGTCATACTTCGCTTTGATTTTGTAGAAAGTGTTCCACTATTTCTGGTATAAGAATTGCTGTGGATAAGTTTGAGGAAAACTAAATTTTCCCTTTTTATGTCACACTTTTTTCCTGCATGGATGCTATATTTCTTTTTCCTTAAAGTTCACTAACCTCACTAGAATGTGTCATGTTAATCTTTTTGTATTAATTTTGGGGAGCACAGGACATTTTTTCCTGTCTGCAGATTCAAATCTTGATTTCAGGAAAGTTTCTTCTACTACCTTTTAAAATATTTTTGTTGTTTCTTTCTATTTATTTTCCTGTTTTGAGGAACAGGAAGAATTTTGAGTAGTTTACATATCTATCACCTTCTCTATAGTTTTTCGATACCTTTGCTCTTTTTCATTTTCTCTGCATATTTTTTGATAGCCTGCTTTTGCTATCCTAGACTTCATATTTAATTGTACTTATCCTCTTTATTATCTCATGATTCTCCCCTATGCAATATTTTTTACTTTTCTCTTCCAACTTGCTCTACTAGTTTGCTTATCATCATCCATTGTCTTAATATTTTTTCTTTTTAATTCTTATTGATTTTTTTTAAGTTTTCAATTTCTTTGAAATTTTAACTATTTATTTAAATTATTTATCCTCTTCTACTTAATTCTCTTTTCCTTCATTTTTTTTTGTCTTCTCTTCCCCTTTTTCTCTCCTTTCTCTCTCCTGTGATATGTGTTATTTGTTGTTTCTTATCTTTTTATTACATAGCTTTGATTGAAGCCAGCTATTTTTAAAGAACAGAATGGAAAGAGATGGGATATGGACTTAGGCAGCTCACAGCTTCAATTCCACTTGGTCTGCTGAAACTCCTCTCCAGACCTGATTTTCCCTTTCTGCTCGTGGGGTCCATCTCGCTTCAGTGTTCAGTATCCAGAGATTGGAGTGGTTCACAGGAAATCTTCCTCTCCCTTTTTTGCCCTCTCTTGTCTCCCTTACTTAAAGGAGAGACTGTAGAAAACAATGGGTGCTCAATGGCAATGCCCCAGGATGTGTTTATCAATTGCAATGAATGTGCCACACTAATGAAGGATGTTGCTTACTGGGAGAGTGTGGGAGGTGTGGGGAGCGGGGCATATGGGAATCCCTATATTTTTTGTGTAACATTTGTGTAATCTAAATACCTTTCAAAAAATATATATATATATGAAAACAATGAGAATGTCAGCATGATTTCTCCTATGGCCCTGCCTCCCTGCTATCTTGTTGTGCCCAGCAGGGTCTCCAGGAGATTATCACCCACTTCTCTTGGAGCTGCCACATGCTTGTGGATGCAGTTGCTCTAATCAGAGGAATATTGGGCATAACCTTGGGACTTTAACACTCAATTTTCAGGAAATCTGTGTCCTGCTTGGAGTCTGAGGACAAAGATATTGGCTGTCAATGCCTTCCCTAATTGTAGCCCACACTTACAAACATTTGGAAAACATACTCACCATTATTTGTAATTTGGGTTTTTCTTGGCATTGATGCACAAAACCTATGGTGGGTAAAACATCTGGAGCCTTAACATCAATCAAGGCAGTGTCACAAAACTAGGAGTCACTGTGTTCATCACCAGCAAGCACTCACAATTTAAAATATGTCAGTTTTGTTTAAGAATGTCCTTGATGAAACAGTAGAAATGATTGATTTATTAAATCTCAACCCTTGGGTATTATGTGTGACAAATGGGAAGTATAAATAAATAAAGCAATTCTGTTGTATACTGAAGTGTAATGGTTCTTTCGAGAAAAAGCACTTGTGTGATAGTTTGAGCTGTAAACTGGACTAGCCATTTTTCATAAGTGAGTGACTGATAATACTGTGATTATTGAGGCTTGAGTATTTTACAGCATTATCTAAAAAATGAATGAAGTGAGCTGTCACATCAAGGAAAACAACTGATGGTATTTGTTGACAATAGCAAAATACAAGTTTTCAAGAGAAAATTAGAACTCTTCAAAGACTGTATCTGCCTCTATGAATTTAATACCTTCTCATTACTTAAAGACTTTCTGATAGATTTGTGGCAATATTAGAAAATGTAATTTTCTAATATTGTTTAATAAATTGTGTCAGTGCTCAGAAGACTTGCATAACTCAGAAAATTAATATTTTTGAAATGACCAATCATGCATGCTACAAAATCATGCATGGGTAAAAACTCCTTTCAGAGTCCAAGGGAAACATGGATTTTAATGTAACAGAGTGCTGAGTTTATTGGTATAGTTTCAGATCCCACGTAGTGATTAATCTCTAATTTAGGAAACTACCACTTGTTGAGATTTTGTGATCTTCAAGAAAAATATTTACAATTATCTGCCAAGTCTTTAAAAATACTCCACTTTTATAACTGCATATTTATGTGAGGCCAGATTATCTTAACATATATATATTTTTAAAGCAGGCAAGGATAACTTTATTCGGGGGTCTAAAGGAGGAGAGAAAGAGTAAATCTCAATTCTGTTGAAAGTAAAGGAGAGCAAGTTTCTTTTTTATTCGAACATTCTTTCATACACTTTAATTTTGTGAAAATCAGTACTTTTGTTGAAGAGAACATTACAAAGAAGGGGATTTCACTAAAGTGTAAGTGGAAGGATAGTTAAACATTTTTTTTCTACTTACAAGAAGAGGATGTTAACAAAGCCAATCTTTTTTACATAACAGTGAAAATTCCCCTCATTCTCCGTTTGCTCTCTGCCTACTCCTATCCTGTCAGTAATCACATTCAATAGCATGCTGTGTTACTCTTCACACATTTTTTTCTAAGAAAGTTAATATATGGTAATGTATTATTTTTTCTTTTCAAAATGTGTCCATGCTAAATACTCTGCATAAGTTATAGTTCACGCTTGTCATTTAACATTTACATAATATACAGAATATATAGATTTGTCTCTGTTTTTTTTTTTTATTTTATTTTTTTACCTTTTTAGTTTGAAATAGTTTCAAACTTCCAGGACAGTTAGAAAAATAATACAAATCCATACAGAGAACTCCAGCATACCCCAATTCCCCAGATACCCAGACCCAATTTTCACATTCTGCCACATTTGCCACATCATTCTATCTATAAATCCATCTAGCTATGCATCTCTCTGTCTATCTATTTATCAATCCATTCTCTGAACACTTGTGTTACTGGATTTTGTCTAGGTTCTTGACTATGTTGCAAAAATGAATTTCAAGAGCATGCCACATTGCTTAGGCCAGCAATTTATTAAGGTGGGGGGTAGGAAGAGAAATGGGAGAAAATAACAGATCACGGGTCCCAAGTAGAGAGGAAGGGGCTGAAGAGTGATGAAGAGGACCAATTTACAGACTACAATTTCCTATTATAGATTATAAATGCCCAGGTTTTACTTGCGTATTGCTCCAGGTGGGGGCGAAGAAGGCCAGAACAGGGGTCCAAAGGCAAGAGAGAGAGAGAGAGAGAGAGGTTCAGCCTTTGCGCTTGCTTTTTAAACCATTAAATATTCTGCCCCTTTGCTAATGGCATGGGAAGAGTCCCAGCTGTTTGCTGTTTTGATTGATTATCTCACCCATCAATCCCCCAGGAGGACCCAATGATAAGGTCCCTGGAGAATATCCAGGGTTTCTCCTGGCTTCTGGAGGAAATCTTATTCCGAATGACAGAATTTCATGAGGGTCTTCCAGCAGCCATCTTGGGGGTATTGTGTCCATGTGGACTTCTTGTCACATTCCAGACCCATCTATTGATTTCCTATCTAGCTGTTTCACTTGAGTGTAGGTTCTACACTTCATGCTCCTTGAACACTTAATGCTATCATGTACATTTCCTAAGAACAATGATAATCATTATGTAACCACCTTAAGTGCTGTTATCAAGTTCAAGACATTTAACATTGATATAAAGCTAACAGTCTATATTCCAACTTTTGCATATGTCCCAATAATGTCCTTTTGAGCCTTTTCTCCTCTCTTGTCAGATCTTGTCCAGGATCATGTATTTCATTGAATTGTTATTTTCTCTTTAGTTATTCCTTTTTAAAATTGTGGGAACATATGTACAACATAAATTTTCCCATATAAACTACTCCCAAGAATACCATTCAATGGGATAAATCACTTTCCACATGTGTGGTTCTTTCACCACCTTCCATTACTAAAACTTTCCCATCTCCCCAAACAGAAACCCTATACCCATTACGCATTAACTCTCCATTCACTCTGTCTCTTGCCCCTGATAATCTGTACTCTAATTTCTGTTTCTATGAGCTTGCATATTCTCTGATATTTTCTTTGTAGTTACAATGGGGCTTCAATATTAACATGCTAAATCTATAATAATCTCATTTGCTTTGATACCACCTTAACTTCAATAGTATGCACAAGCTGTGTTTCTATGCCCATTTATCCCCCACGTTTATGTAGTTCTTGTCACAAATTATATTTTTATACATTATGAGTCCAAAACCACTGATTTATCATTACATTTTATACATTTGCTTTTTAGCTCTTGTAGGAAGTAAAAAGTGGAGTTACAAACCAAAAATCAAATAATATTGGCATTTATATTTACCCATGTCATCACTCTTACCAAAGATATTTATTTCCTCATGCAACTTCAATCTATTGTCTATTGTCCATTCCTTTCAACCTGCAGAATTATTTTTTGCATTTCTTGTAGGGCAGTCTAGTGGTGACAAACTACCTCATCTTTTGTTTATCTGGAAATGTCTTAATCTCTCCCTTGTTTTTGAAAGACAGTTTTGTCAGATATACAACTTTTGGTTGGCAATTTTTTGCTTTTAGCACTTTAAGTATGGCATCCAACTGCCTTTTTACCTCCATGACTTCTGATGAGAAATAGGCACTTAATCTTATTGACGCTCCCTTATAAATGACACATTGCTTCTCTCTTGAGGCTTTCAGAATGCTTTCTTTATCTCTGGCTTTCAACATTTTGATTATAATATACTATGGTATGGGTCTACTTGAGTTTATCTTGTTTGGAGTTTGCTGTCCATCTTGGATATGTATATACTTGTCTTTCATTAAATCTGGGAAATTTTCAGCCATTTAAAAAATATTCTCTTTGCCCTTTTCTTCTTTCTTCTTCTCAGACTCCCATAATGTGTATATTCATATGCTTGATGATGTCCAGAGGTTCCTCAAGCTCTGTTCAGTTTTCTTCATTCTTTCTTCTTTCTGTTCCTCAGAGTGGATACTTTCAATGGTCTTATCATCAAGTTCACTAATTCTTTCTTCTATCAGCACCAATCTGCTGTTGGACATCTGTAGGGAATTTTTAATTTCTGTTACAACGGTCTTCAGCTCTGTTTGGTTCCTTTTCATAATTTCCATCTCTCTATTCATATTCTTTTTGTGTTCATCTATCATTTTTCTGACTTCCTTTAGTTTTTTTGAGTATATTTAGGACCATTTTAAAGACTTTGTTTGATATGTCCCAAATCTGGCCCTCCTCACTGATGGTTTCTAGTGCTTTAATCATGAAGGCCCTTTGCCCAGGCCATCATTTCCTATTTCTTTGTATGTTATGCATGTTTTGTGACCTTTTGTTGAAACCTGAACATTTTGATATTTTAATGTGTTATTACTGGAATTTAGGCTCTGAGATGTCTATTCCTTAAGATTGTATCCAGTTAGTGTTTGACAGATTTTTCCTTGAATGCCAGGAGCTAACAACAAAAAAAAAGAAGGAAAAAAGAAAAACATTTTTTCCAGCCTTTGCAGATTGAGCCATGTGAGTGCTCTCTTTCAAAGCTTATCCATACAACGAATTTAGAGAATAGCTTCAGGCCAAAATGCAGAGGCCACCTTGATCCTTTCTGTGTACACATCTTTTCTTGGGCATGTGCATATGATCCCGGGAATTCTTCCATTTACAAAGATGTAAATATCCTCTCTTCCCTAGGAAAAAAACTTCCTTATGATCTTGGACACTATACTGTATGTCCTACAGCCAGCCATACCTTGCCCCAGGCAGCCACAACTTGATTGTTTTCTCCCACAATGTTCTTTAGGAGAGTTCTGTGTGATACCTTCTACATGCAGGGCAGTTCTGGGATGGCGAGCCTGCAATGAGCATACTGGTTCAGGTTGCCACCAAATAGAATGTGCCAAACATACATGCTCCTAGTATGTGCATGAGGGTTACTCTGCTTGCTCTAGAGCTTGGACCATAGACCCATACTGGGAGTACAGACCAGCTCCATGCCATGCCATCATGGGGCTAGGGGGAGCCAGAGCCAGCCAGAGCACCACAATATTCTATTGCTTTATTCAATGCTTGCCCTGTTTCTGCAAGCTTTTAACTGTTTTCTGAAGCTTTGAGAAAGATGTTTCTGCCAGTTCTTCCTGATTATTCAAAGCTTCTGGGAGGAGTGGGGAGAAGGAGCCCTGAAGCCTCTCATTCTACCCTCTTAATTAGGGCCTCTTCAAATATTTTAACCAAAAAAACCTACAGTAAGTGATGGAACATAGATTGAAAATCTAGTTGTTTTCTATTAGATAGTGATATGCTTCTTTTTTTGGTTTGGAAAATATGGTTAACTTTATAAAATATGTTATTTATGTAAACATGTAATAGGTTTATTATTGTTATCTTAACATAAATCAATAAATAATTATCTTAAATATTTCTTTTTAATTTCTAATACATAAAGTATTTTAGATATAAACTCACCTAAGCCACAGCTCTTTGGGGTTCTTAATAATTTTTAAAGGTATAAAGAAGTCCTTAGACCAAAGAATTTGAGACTCATTGTCTTAGGCATACAACAGTAAGTGGTCCAGGATTGCAAAAGTAGAAGAAACATTTGTTCCAGTGTAGGATGTAAGCCTTGACAGAATGATTGAGATTCAGGTGGGAGAGGCAGAGGAGGAAGAGTGGAGAAGAAATAGTGTGAGAAAAGGCATGGTGGTAGGAACAGTCATGGCATGTTTGCAGGATTGTAAATCAAGCAGCCTAACTGTTGTAGAAAGTTTAATAGGAGACTGGGAAGATCAAATTGGAAAGGTAGTTTGAGCTCAGCTTGTAGAAGGTTGAAGATTTGCAGCTTACTTCTATAGGCAATATTTAGCTACGTGTATTAGTTCTATTGCTGTCACTGCTAATTTAGTGGCTTAAACAACACAAATGTATTGTCTTGTGGTTCTGTAGGTCAAAAAGCCTGACGAGTATCAGTATGTGAATGTCAAGGCATCAGCAGGGCTGTGTTCCTTTCTGGAGGCTCTAGGGGAGGATCTATTTCCTGCTTATTAAGGTTGTTGGTAGAATTCAGTTCCTTGTGATTATAGGACCAAGGTTACCATTTTCTTGCTGTCTGTAAGCTGATGGCCTTTCCTAGCTTCTACAGGTCACCACATTCCTTGGATCATGACTCTCTTCTTCCATCTTCAAAGCCAGCAACAATGGCTAGAGACCCTCTCATACTTCAAATCTTTCTTCCTTCTTCTTTCATCTCACCTGTTTGACCCCTCTTCCATTATCATATTCTTTCTCTCTCTGACCACAGCAGGAGAAGGTTTTCCACTTTTAAGGACTCATGTGATTGGATTGGACCTACCCTAATAATTCATGATGATCTTCCCATCTCAAGGTCCTTAACCATGTCTACATGTCTACACAGGCTCTTTTGCCATGTAAGGTAACATATTCATAGGTTCTGGGGATTAGAATATGAATATCTTTGAGGGACCATTATCCTGCTTACTACTCCATGGGGTAATTTTGAGCAAGCCAGTGGCATAATGACAGTGGTATTGAAGTAAAAAAAAAAAAAAAAAAAGAAAATCTCTGAGTATGGAACTTATCTGGTGCTAGATTTGGGGCAGGGCCATGTCTCTGTGGAAAAACAACTTCCATGTGTTTTTAGAGCAATGCAGATGCTGTATCCAGGGGGACATCTGCTTATACTCAGGCAGGCAGGTCACTTTCCCATTGTCTGTTTTGCCCACATTTGTCACCAAGGGCAAACATACATAGTTTCCTGAAGCAGTTTCTTCTGTTATTTTCTTATCTCTGAACTGTTCATTGGAAAGCAAGGGCACAGAATTGCCATACTAGATCCTAGAAGGCAACATTTCAGTAGGGCATGAAATTTTCCCCTCTTGGGAACTGGTATTTCAGGGGTTACCTTTCACCTGAAGCATTTCATTAAATAGTGTGGTTTGGTTACCAAACCTTGAAGTCAGAGGCAACATTTGAATGAGTGCTTATTGGTTACCACCAGTACTCTGAAGAGAGAACAATAAATTCAATTGCTTTTGAGTAATAATTTATTAGGAAGGCTAAATTATGAAAGAATGCTTGAATTAAACAAAAGAACCCACAAGATCGACACAACTCAACTATTTTCTAACATAAGCTTCTTTTTGAAAGTAATTTAGAAGTTTGTCTGCCGTCCCATCACATTTATGTGTGATATGTTGAGTAATTAAGTAAGGAGGACAGAAAGGGAATCCTTGTGGTATAAATTCCAGTAACAACTGCAGACTCATCCAAAGGTCACTTATAAATCAGAACAAGCCCAAATTCATAAGCTAGTCTCAATAGAACCAAGTATCCTATAAAAATGAGACAAGATGACAATATATCCACAAGCCAATATATCCACCCCCTCAACATATTTATGAAAAACAGGATGCTGTTTCTTCAGTGAGGCTAACAACTTACCCAAGGCATTCTTAACTATTGTTACTGAATATTACACCATAAGAATAAACTTTGGCATTTTGCAACTTGTATTGTGCAAAGTACATCATCTGTTCAATTCCCTTGGGTGTATGAAGCTCACTGTTTTTGTCTACGCTTGTTTTCTCAGGGAGATGATATCAAAGTCAGGACTGGTCTTAATCAGAGCAGCCAATATTTGCCCTATCACCTTCTCACTTCTCTTTTGCAAGATTTTCCTTTCCTGAGAACTTCCTGAAGAACTTTTCTTCCTGGAATCTACTATGGACACTGTTACCTGGAGCTCCTTACTCTACTGGTTCTACTCCATTGACATTTGGCTAAACTGCATTGCCTCCTTTTAGAGCCAAGGTGTTCTCCAGTTAATATGTAACATAATGGACTGTTGTCAGAGGGCTAGTTTGCCTTCCAGGCAATGTAACATTTGTAGTCTACTAAATACCACCCCCAACATAGTTTTCTAACTCATAATTTGGACAGGTTTTGTGAATATGAGTAAGAGATGAGTTGGGTAGTGACCCAAGAATGGAAGGCCAGGGAAAAGTATCAAATTTACTAACCCTGGGCATCTAACACATATACTGTGAAACATGACCCAGAAAGTGGGTATGAGGAGAGTGGAGTGTTTCTAAAAGGGAAAATTAAAGGTTATAAAGGAAAATTATGACTACTTCACAGATTTGCCTCTGCTTCTGGCCTGCCATTTCAGTGGGCTTCTTAGTGTTTAACTTTTGCACTGATGGGGCAGTTATCCACTCTGAATAGGGTCAGTCATGTGCCTACATAGTTTGTGCCCCACCATGAGAACCATTTCTACAAGTAATTAGGCAATTTCATTAACACTAATGGACATTCAAGAGAGAGAAAAAATGAGCCTTGGGAGATGTGCATTTGTGGCATACTACACTCAGATCAGTCAAAGGAAACCTCCAGTTACAACCCTTAGAATATTTTGCCCAAGATATATAATGGCCTGTATCTGTCATTGCAATGCCATTCAGGACAATTCCCAAGTCCCAAAAATGCCACTATATTACACCTATTTTTCCTTCTCCCTCCCCTCAGAACCTCCAGGTCATTATATATCTTGTCATAACTTACAAAATTGTGCCAGAGAGAGTATAAACTACAATGTAACTATAATCCATACTTAGTGACAATGCTCCAAAATGTGTTCATCAATTGTAACAAATGTACCACACTAATGAAGGATATTGTTAATGTGGGGAAATGAGGGAGCAGGGCACATGGGAATGCCCTGTATTTTTAATGTAACATTTATGTAGTCTAAGTATCTTTTTAAAAAAATTTAAATATATATATATATATATATGCACACACACACACAAATGAATACTTTGCCCAGCAATGGAAATCCAAAAATGGCAGATCAGTGCCTTAAGAACTGACCTTTTATAGGTTAGTAGAAGACAAAATGTGCATTGAGAAGGGGGAGCTGATGCTGAATGTATATAGAATGTTTAACAAAGCTGATTGTAAATATGTGGAAATGGATAGAGTTGATGGTAGCACATTATAATGAGTATAACTAACACTGCTGATTTATAAATGAGATTATGGCTGAAAGGGGTTGTCTAGAGAGGTTAATGCTAATTGAAAGACAGCTAGAGGATAATCTAGGGTCTGTATAATATGATTTCAGTGGTAGATGAGGATTGTGGTTAGTAATACAAATACAAGAATGTTCCTCTGTTACAAGGTGTTAAGAATATGGTGATACATGGGGAAAATGCTACTAATGTAACTTATATAGTTAACAATGATATTGTAATATTTTTGTAGCAAAGGCAAAGAAGATCAATGCTAAGGATCAAAAAAAAGAATATGGGATTTAGTTTTATGAGATATGAAAATGATCAGGCTTTTATTTTTTCATTTTCTTAATTAACAAGGAGACCTTGGTCTTGTCATTTAACCAATTTGTGCTTATTTATTCATCTTTTGGAATACTGGAGAAACTTTTGAGTTTGTTTTTAGCATTAAATAAGATAAATGTGCCTGGAAAGGATTTATTTTTTTAAAGTAATGCTTCCATAATTTAAGCTGCCTTTTGTCTATTTTATTTTTTGAAGTTGAAATAAAGTTTTGCTGTTGTTTTTTAAAAAACTAACCTTGTGTTTAAAATGGGGCATGGGGTTTGTTCAACAGAGTCATCTATCCCTGTTGTTTCACACAGACACATATGGTTCTGCCTATGTCCCTTTTTAATGCCAATGTATTTTGACTCTTCATTATTAACTCTCTTAGGTCACTTAGAATATGATTTATATATGTTTATTAGGGTTACACCTTGGGCATGTAAACTTTTTCATGTGAATTTGTTTATAGAGTATAGCACTGAAGTAAGAGTAGGAAAATTTGTATTCCAATCTGTGTTAGTTAAGGTAATGCTATCTACTGAAATAAACAATCCTCAAATCTATACAGGTGTAAATCCAATTGAAGTTAATATTTCAATTGATGGGCTGCTTTCTTCCAAGTGGCTATTCAGGGACCCTGGATCCTTCTATCTTGTTGCTCTGCCATATTCTAGATATGGCTTCCAAGGTTGCTATTTTATCTGGATCAAACTGTAAAAAGAAGAAGCGTTTTCAGTTTTTAAAGTGAGGCATTTTTTTGTTTTTTTCTCTCTCTTTTTTAAAAGATTTATTTATTTATCACCCCCCCCTCCCGTTGTTTGTTCTTGCTGTCTGCTCTCTGTGTCTGTTTGTTATGTGCTCATCTTCTTTTTAGGAGGCGCCGGGAACCGAACCTGGGAACTCCCATGTGGGAGGGAGGCACCCAATCACTTGAGCCAACTCCGCTCCCTGCTTGCTGTGTCTCTTATTGTGTTTTCTCGTTGCGCCTCTTCACTGCGTCATCTCGCTGTGCCAGCTCATCGCATCAGCTCGCTGTCTTGCTCATCTTCTTTAGGAGGCACCAGAAACCAAATCTGGGAACTTCCATGTAGTAAGTGGATGCCCAACCGCTTGAGCCACATCCGCTTCCCTTGAAGTAAGATTTTATGAGCCGGACCTGAAAAATACGTACATCATTTCAGCTCACATTCCTTTGGCTAGAACTCAGTATTATGGCCATACCTAACTGCATGTGAGGCTGAGAAATTTAATCTAAAACTGTGCCAAGGAAGACTAGTTGGGTGACCAGCTAGTAAGTCTTTGCCATATAATCCTAATTCTGCCACTATTTGTTTTATTTTATATTTCCCTTTAGATTATTATTTTTGATAGCAAGGACCATTTCTTACCCATTTTTACAGCTCCCAAAATATTTAAAGAAATGACTTACATGCAACAATACATGCACATTACCTACATGCTTGGCTGATAGACAATAAATGAATACACAATGTTGACTATTCATAACTTTGACCTTCCTACAGCTCCAGACATTGAGTGCTGTTCCAGAGGACTGAGAAATATTTCCCTGAGGAAGTCACAGAGCATCTACCCCAGGCATAGTCAGGTCAGGGGAGCTCCAGAGGAGGAACTGCTGTCAAGAGCTGAATATGAGAAGAAAATCTGATGATAGAATCAGTAACTAATTAGAGCAGGAGGATGAATGCTCAGCACTCTGTTCATGCTATCAGGCTCTCCGGGAGAAAAGTAACTGCTCTAGATGGCTCAGAAAGAACTCTGGACCAGGTTTGGAGCTCCAACAACAAAGGAGATCATGAGGGTCATGCTAGGGTGGATCTATGGTAGTGTCACAGCATGCAGAAGAATTGGCATAGATTGCACAGAAATAATAGAACAAGGATAGGGCCAACATGAGAGATCACTTCTTCCAAAAACTGCAGGTGATACTAGGGCTAGAACTATGTTGCTGTCTACCTGTCTATGCTTAGTATCTCTCTTCTGTGCCTAGTTTGTAGACAGCGAGCTTATCATGCTTAACTTGCTGGGGAGGCAAGAGGCCTGGATTGTAGGCCCTGTTCCCTACTAACTAGCTATGTGACTTTGGGCAGGCAGTTTACCTCTCTGGACCCCATTTTCATCATCTTTGTAAGGAGTGTTTGGTTAGATAGATAATGATACGTACATGGCCTGGCCCTGCCCAAGCGTCTATGGCAGCCATTGATAATCAATCACCGGTCTTTTTTCTGAGCTTATACCTTATTTCAGGGTCATTATCAACATCTCATCTAGGCAGCCCCTACCAAGCCTCTAAAAATGGAACCTCTCTACCCCATGAAGCAGGTGATCTCCAGACTCCCTTTCAGCTCTATTTTTTCAATCCTCTTGCTTTAAATAGGAGAGCATTGTGCTGTCTTTTGAACAGATATTTCAGCAATAAGAAAGGATTTGAACTTACAGTAAAGAGTGAGCTTGTGAAGCTATGCAGTCTTTAATGCCAAGGGTTTTTTGAATCAGGAGTTACACAAAGAGAAATTCCACAGAAAATCTTGTGTAAGAGGCATCGTTTAAGTGGAGGCAGGGGAAAATGTTGGCCCTGTTTTGGGAAACCTTTCATTTTTTTATAGTTGAAGGGTAAAAATCATTCTATGCACCTCTTTTGAATTCTTCTTAGCTTTTCTACTTCTCTTAGCAGTTTCTTTTCTTTTCCTTTAGGTACTATGCAATAGGTGGTTTCCTCCTGTTAGTGTATGATTGTATAAATTTGGGTGTATGTTGGGAAGAATTGGGAGAACATTGAGATTAAACTAGCTCTTTAAAAGGCACATGGACTATAAAGCAAAACACAATAAATATATTGCAGTATATGAAGAATTAGATTAATAATGAGAATATTACTGAATATTTGCTGAATGAGTGATCTGAGTTCTAATATAGTATGAACAATAATTCACTATTAAGTTTTAATCCATTGCCTCACCCTTCTTTGCCTTTATTTTTCTATTTGAAAAATAATTATTCCAACTCCTCTCCAAATCCACTTCACAGAAACATTGTGAAAAATCATTTGATTTTAAAAATAAATCTGGAAATTGATTTCAGTTACTGTAAAAATTGCAAAGAAGGATTATGTGTAAGGCAAAATTACGCAAGCATTTGTGTAAGGGAATAAAGAGAGTGCATTTCAGTTCAAGAATCAAGATTTTGATTGAAGTTGTAATTAAACAGTACCATAGTTATAATTTGCAATCAAGAAAACAATTTAGGATATTTTTCCAGAAATTTCTGTGTGAATTTTTGCTGTTGTTTTGTGTGCTTCTGAAAATGCAACCATTTATGAAACCTCTGGTCAATCAGACAAAACATATGTGAAATCCTCTGAAATGGGGTAGGACTCAAATTGAAGTACTGTTGGGGGGACCTGTAAGAATTCAAGGAGGAAGGACTCATCTTTTCCCCCAACCTGCAGTTGCCAAGTGAAAGCTTCCAAATTTTCCAGAGAAAGAAGATGCCTCTGACTCATGTTCTGTTTGCCTTTGAGTACTGCTCAAAATAAAACATTTTCAAAATGAAAGGAAAAAAATGAAAGAAAGGTGGGGGAAAGCAAGGCCATGTCAGTGGTATTACCACTTAGTATTGCCTTTGGGAATTCCGGGCCCAAATCCCAAATCCTCTCCTTGCATTTCCAATTTCCATTCCCAAAGGCCTGTACCCAGAATTCCCTGGTGTTTTAGAATCTATAGAGCAGGGATGTGGATAGAAGGGGGATTTGGAAGAAATTCTTCTTTCTGACTACTAAAACCCTAGCTCTCATGTAAGGGCCTCCAAATGATTGCATGAGGAGACTCCTGTCATTGCTGAAGGCACTCTCCTTTGCTGATTGTAGATGGCATCATCCATCAATGCAATCAACTGGCTAATGATTTAAATCCATCTAGGTAATATCCCCTCAGTAACAATCAGGCCAGTGCTTGCTTGACCAAACACATGAACACCATAACCTAGCCAAATTGACACATGAAATTAACTATCACAAGTAGCAATGGCCAAGAGCCAACTTTTGGGGAAATCTTGGGCAGATAAAGAGGTTAGGCAGCCCACTGTGGGGCTGTGTTCAGGAGGGGCGACTTGTTTTATAAGGGTGAAGAGTCACATAACACCGTCTAGAGAAGGAAAATAATTCCTTCTTTTCTTTTCTAGGGTCAGTCCACACAGAGACCTAAATGTGGGGTGATGAATTGATTTCTCTGGGTCAGACCTACAATTGGGAAGACACCCAACATGTTACATGATTTTAGTTACAACAATATCTGTCCATCTGTCCTACTTCATTCCTACTTACCACTCCTCAAATAATCATACTAACATTTTCTCATTCTTTTTTGAACAGAAAAATGGCTCTACTAGTTTTAAAGGGGATATGTATAATAAACACATAAAGTCAATATTATCCATTAACTTAACCTCAAATTAATTAATCACATTTGCTAATTATTCAGAGCATTGACAGATAAAAGACAGTTAAATTTTAATGAGGGAGAATAAAGAGGAAAAATTAAAAAAAAAAAAAGTTCTGACCAGACACTACTCTTCTAGAAGCCACTAAAAGAGTGCTGTTTGGAGATGGTGGAGGGAAATTTAGGCATAAAAAGAAAATAAGAGAAAAGGAGGCATGTGCCCCCCTCCACTCTGCTGACACTGCTTTTGGGCTCTTGGTAAATTCTGAAAGGAGTGTGAGAATGGCCCGGCTCTCTCATTTGTGACCCATGACCAATTCACCTACTTTATAGGGCCAGCCAGACCAGTGCCCACCTCCTCCTGGACCACCTGGTTAAGAGTGAGGTTCTGAGGTCAGATTTCCTGGGGTCAATTCTAGCTCCCTTTCTACTAGCTTCTTGAGCTTGGGCAAGTCACTTAATCCCCATGTCTTGGTCTCCTCATCCAAAATAAGATAGGATTGTGCTAAGGGTGAAGCGAGACAAGGTGTGTAAAGCCCTTAGCAAAGGGCCTGGCATGGAATAAACAGTAGACAGAAGTTCGCTGCTGATATTGATATCCTATTACTTTCTCTCCTCTTTGTTGAAGAGGTCACTAGTGATTCTCAACTGTTAGCCCCAAGAGACAGTGCTTTTCAGTCTTCTCTTTATTTGATCACTTCATTTTATGTGACCATCTTGACTATCTTTATCTCCTTGAAATCCATTCCTTTTTAGACTCTCAATGGCAACATCCTTGTTTGTTTTATTCCAACCTCTTTAGGGATTATTTCAGAATTCCTTGTAGATTCAACATCTATTTTACCCTTCATACCTAAATGACCACAAAATCTTGTATATTCTGTATCCCAAATATCTACAGAGGTTTCCCCCCTCCTCTCCAGCAACTTACTCACCACCTTGATTCAGCTGACCATTATTTCTTACCCTTCTCTAACCCATTTGTCACACTGCTATCAGAACAATTTCCATATAACAGAAATGCGATACACAAAACTTTGCTGCCCAGAATATTTCCAACCTGTGGGGTGGTGATGTCTCAAGAGACACTCATTTTCCCTTTGAGGTATCCACTTCCTTCTTCCAACTATACCAATGCTCTATACCAAACTTGGCATAGTTAAATTGGTCAACCTTCTACCTCCTCCTACTTAAAACTGTCACCTTTCATTTCAGTTCAACAGCGTTTATTAGTACCTACTGGTTGAAATTCTTTGTACTTTTTCACCAGTCCTCACAAAAATCAGGTGGAGTGATTGGGAGGATGGAAAAGGACACAGAATTAAGAAGCTTCCTAAGGTTATACCCAACTAGTTAGATGAAAAATATGGGAGACAAAACAGGTTTCTATTTGCCTTTCTAGGTTGCTTGCCATTAAACCTTAAGATAGCCTTTATTTTTCTTTCAGATGCATCATTCAGGAAGTAGGGGTTGAGAGAATAAGCCCTAACATCAGACACTCCTGATTAGAAAACTGGTTTTGCCCGATGTGACAACTTATCTTTCTGAGCCTCTATTTCCTCATCCTGAATTAGCTTAATTAGTTTGATTATTCTTATAATGATCCCCTTGTGATAGACAGCATTCTAATATGACCCCTGTGAATCCTGCCCCCCTGGTATTCATGTCTTTGTGTAATTCCTCCTTCCCCCACCTCCCACAAGTGTGGGAAGACCTGTAACTTGTTTCTAACTAATAAAATATGGCAAAAATGGTGGGATATCACTTCTGTGATTATATTGTGTTATAGGTGAAGGAATTTTGCCAATGTAATTAAAAGTTCCTAGTCAATTTGATTTTGGGTTAAAAGGGAGATTATCCTGGGTGGGCCTGACCTGACCAGGTGAGCTCAGTAAAAGAGGCCTTATTGGAAAAAAAAAAGGTCTTATGTCTTCCCTGAACTCAGAGACTCCAAGCAACACATACTCTCTGTCTCTCTCCTTGTGGTCGTGAAGAAGCAAACCATCATGAGTTCTACAGATGTAAGGAGAAGGATTCTGCCAACATACATATGAGCGTCGAAGAGGATCCCAAGTGTCAGATGAGACTGCAGCCCCTTTATTGCAGCTTTGTTGAGACCCCTAGCAGGGGAAACAGCTAATCTTTGCCCAGACATCTGACTCATGGAGACTGAGATAATAAATATGTGTTGTTTTAAGATAAGTTTGTGGTAATTTGTTACACATCAATAGGTAACTAATACACTTCTTCTTCCCTGTAACATCATCTCTAATTCTTCATCACACCTCCCCCCGCAATACAAAAGGGGTTGGGGAGTTCAAGGAACAAAGAGCAGGTGGAGATGGTTTGAAAGATATCAAATGATCGGTGCAGGCAGTAATGCATGGGATATTGAAATGGGGTTAGGACTGAAGACACAATAGCCACAGTAGTTTGATTCTTCCACTAACCAGCTGGGACATTAGTCACTCAGAGCATCTTTCTGGACTTTGGTTTCCTTGACTGTAACATGAAAAGCTTAGATAGCCATTGGTTTTTTTTTCTTTTTTTTTTTTTTTTATATTTTAAAAGATGCTTAGATTACATAAAAGTTACACAAAAATTACAGGGATTTCCATGTTCCCCACCTCCCACACCTCCCATAACATCCCACATAAACATCTTTCATTAGTGTGGCACATCACCTGCAATGGATATACACATCCTGGGACTTTGCCACTAAGCATGGAATTTAAAACATACACTACCTTTTTCAAGTGAAATCTAGAAAACACAGGGAAAGCAGAACAGTTCTGATTAAACAGAGGCAGGAAACCAGTATAAAGACCCCTGCAGGGGTTGAAAGCCCTAAGGTTTCTGCTGGCTCAGGTGTCTTCTGATGATTCCATGGGTCTCCAGCCGAGTCTGGCAGGGATATGGATTGGAGGGTTTAAACACAGTGCCAATTTCATAGGGGCCTTACAAATGCAATTGGGCTGGTGGGAAGAGGAGCCCATACAAGAAAGTAGAAGAAAGGTCCTCTACTTTTGTAGGGCCTCCAAGGCACACATCAAAAACAGACACAGTTTTCTCACTTCTAGCTACTCCTTCCACTAGGCTTGCAGCTGTTGGTGTCAGCCAAAACCTTCTCCGGTACTCCAAACACTGCTCTATGCACTTCTATGCCTTCCAGGATTTTCCACAACGGGCTGTGTCCCTGGCCCTCTGCTTTGCTGTATGGATTTTAGAATGTAGACATATCAGGTCCAGGAGTTCCTGGCTCTCAGAGAGCAGATTAGGGTAGAACTCAAAAGAAGGGCTTCAGACACTTTTGAATGGGGCAACACCTGCTCCTGAAAAGTAGTTTTATGCCTCTGTGCAAATCCAGTAGCACACTGTCATTGGACAGTGTGGTCCCGGGCATAATCAGAGCCAGGTAATAGAGGATGATGGAGTGTGAGATGCTATTTCAATTAGGGCAGTTTGAAAAGGTCTCTGTGAAAAGGTAATATGTGAATACAGACCTGAATGAAGTGAGCGAGTGAGTCATGGAGATTTCTGGAGGTAGAACATTCAAGAGAGAGGGAAGAAAATGTCCAAAAGTCCTAAGACTGGAAAATTCGAGTCACAGAAAGAAGGTTGCTGTTATTGAGCAAAGGAGGTGGGTCACAGGGTTGGCAAGGGTGAGATCATGTGGGCCCAGGTTAGGAGGCCATGGAAGGACTTGGGATTTTTGTCTGTGTGTTCGTTGGTTTTCCTGAGTGATATGGGAAATGAGTAGAGGTTTTGAGCAAGGGGTGTTGTGATCTGGTATTATTTTTAAAAGGCTCATTCTGGTTGTTTTGTAGAGAACAGACAGTAGGAAGGAAGGGTGGAAACAGAGTACAAATAGGACACTATTATGATAACTAAGGCATGAGCCTAAGGTGGCCTTAGACTAGGGTTTCTGTGAAGGTGGTGAGAATTGGTTAGATACTGGATAAACTTTGGAAGTATCATTTGTTGATAATTTGTAGGTGTGAGAGAGAGGGGAGTCAGGGAGGACTCCAAAGTTTGTGAAGTTTGCAGATGTTTTGTTGCCTTCCCAGCACCGTTTCTGTGCACAGTCCCTGCCTCCATTGCCTAACTTTGTTTTTCTACCGTGTTCTCAAACCCTAAGGACTCTCACACTTCCCCAAATACCTCAACGTGGCTTCTCTCCCACCCCAGGTCTTCCCTTCTTGACAGTTCCCCGTTCTCTACTTCTAAATGCCTCTTTACATTTCAGACTTTTGTATTCTGTGTCCTAGTCTTTGATTCTCTGTGTAGCAACTGACTGGCTTTATTACTGTTTGCTAAACTAACTGAGGACCAAGTTGCTAATTTTAGAATGGCATATACTTCTACCACCACCACCGCATACATGTCCATTTTTAATGTAGCACCCTGCTTTATCCCACAGTCACAAGCAATGTAGGAATTTTGGGCAACATGCGAGTCAACAGTGAGAGGTTTGGGATATGGAGACCTTTTTAGCAGGAGCTACTTCATTTCTTTCATCTTGACTGCAATCTACCAGATGAGTAAGTGATGCTATTCTCCTATTACAGAGAGAGGAACTGAAGTTCCAAGAGCCTTGACCAAGAGCATGCCCGGTAAGTAGCAGTGCTGGTATCCATGTTACCCAATTCAAACCTGCCTGACTCCCGAGTCCACACTCTTCCCTCCACCCCACACCCTGGTGGAGCAGATGGTGTGCAGTTAATTTCCGGACAATGAGGGTACCAAGAAATGGTCTGCTCTCTAGGTATGCTACATTTCTGTTATTTCTAACCTGCAGGCTGGCAGGAGAGAACTCAGAGACCACCTGGCAACTATATTTGTTTCAGGTATCAAGACAGTTTTAGGAATGACTCTTAACTTCAGAGTTACACTCTGTCAACTCACTAAAACCCCATACTCCCTACTTCAGAGTCTACATATCTTTATGGGCACAAGCTCTGGGACAGTTTCAGTGCCTTGGAAGAAGCTTGTTGTGGATGATGGTAAAATGAAGGTAGAAGTTGAAGACGCAGATTTCTTTTCTCACTAGACTTCTAGAAATCTGGTGCTACCATTTTTGGGGAAGAGCTTGGGACCTATTGCATCTGTCTTACTATGCGCAACTGTACCACATTAGGTCTGTTTTGAATCCTGTTATCCTTCACCTCTGTTTACAAGTTCAGTGAAAGAAAGGACCACTAATAACCTTATCAATTTAATAGACCATGTCAGCTTATCTAGGCCTGTAAACAGAAAATCAGACCCATAGTTTCCTGCTGCCCATCTGGATTTCCAAACTGCCTTTTAGCCGTGAACTTTATTTTTACTGATTAGGAACAGGGACATTATTGGGGGAAGGGGTTTGGGAAAGAGGAAAGAAAGAGTAATAACTCTTATCGAGGCAGCTTCTGACCCTAGGATTATGTCATCCAATTAGGATACGGTGACGTAGGTAAGGATAACAATTGTTACTTGTTTTCTTTTCTTAGAAAATCCTTTGTATCACACTTATTTTTCATATAATACTAAAGTTTACTTATTAGCTCACATTGCTAGTCATTGTGATTTCTTAGAAAAAGTATACCACCACATATCAGTATTAAAAATTTTAGGTATTTAAAAGATGAGCTTATATTTTACTAAGAGTAACTTTTAAATTTACATATGCTACCGTTAAACTTCAGCAAGCAACCAAATAGCCTAACAGGATTAGTAGCTGTTGCTTGACTAGGGCCTATCACTCAAATTAATTAATTTTTTAAAAATAATAAGTGATAGAAAAATATTAATAATAATTTTAAGTTGCAAATAAAATCTCATTAATTAATTTTTGTTTTCCAAGACTATTTTTTAAAAATCACAAGTGAGCACTTAATGATCTTTGTTAATAAAGTGGAAAAATGGCATAGCAAAAGGGTATCAACATATATTAAGAATAATTGGTATGCTAGGCACTTCACTCATATTATCACATTTAACTCTCTGAATGATTAAGTACAATACCCTGAGAAGCCAATAAGATCCTCTGAGTACATTATATGTTGGAGGATTTGCAACAGTTAATTTTTAGATTTCATTTTGCTCAGTTTTAAAATCAATTGCCTACTTGCAATTCTGAGCATATGTAAAGCTTATGGTGGGGCACACTATCCTGAAACAACTATCATCATTTTTGCATTTATTCAGTAAATGTTTACTAAGTAACTACTACCTAATAAAGCTTGGGGAATACCAAGATGAATCAGATACATATTAATTCTAGTAAAATTCTAAACAAATGCACTTTGTATTTTTAATTTTTAAAAATTTGTTTTTATTTTTAAAGATTTAGATTACATAAATATTACATCAAAAAATAAGGGATTCCCATATACCCCACCTCTTTCCCCTCCCACACTTTCCCCCATTAACAACATCTTTCATTAGTGTGGTACATTTGTTACAATAGATGAACACATTTTGAACCATTGCTAATAACCATGGGCTATAGTTTGCATTATAGTTTACAGTTTGCTCCACAGAATTTTATAGGTTTTGACAAAATGTATAATGGCATGTATCCATCATTGCAATGTCATGCAGATCAATTCCAATGTCCCGAAAATGCCCCTGTGTTGTACCTATTCTTCCTTCTCCCTCCCCTCAGAACTTCTGGTTGCTACTGCCTTTATGTCAGTGATATAAGTTCTTCCATTGCTGGAATAATAATGTCTATTTTATTCCATAGTTGCATTCACCCCTTATGTTTGTCCATACCTCAGTCTTGAGGATTTGGGGATGGTGATGCCCACCTTGTCTCTGATTGAGAGAAGGCTTAGATCCCATAGGGCAGATGGATGGAACTGCCTTGCTTGCAGTTGCAGACACTCTCTGCTTCCTGGGATGGGCATTGTCCATCATCATCCCTTTTGTAAGTTGTTCTGGGTGAGTCTGGTGAACTCTTGAATATATGTTGCAACTCTGCTGAGATTCAGAGCTAGACCAGCATATGAATAGACTGAAGATTTAACAAAAGTGGTGCTAATTATTTGTTCAAATAAAAGGGGCAGAAGAGCCATGTGTAGGGAAATTAACAATGAGGAGCATATATTCCAAAGCAAGGTGCATTGACAGGGTGCTGAATTCCTGAGATTGTCTGCCCTGTCTATAGTGTCTAGATTTCTCTAGAGCCCCCAGAAGCCCGCTGTTTGAAGCACTGTTTACTGTGGCAGTCAATGCGATCCTGCTGAGATATGCATAAGCATAACCTCTGGAATAACATCCTGACTCTCTTTTAAATCTCTTAGCCATAAAAACTCATTTGTATTTAATATTTCCCCCTTTTGTTCAAGGTCTTTTTCGAGATTCATCGCTAGTTGGCACTTGGTAATAATCTCTTGGTGCCAGGAGGCTCATCCCCGGGAGTAATGCCCCATGCCTGGGGGAAGGTAGTGTGTTTATATGCTGAGTTTGGCTTAGAGAAAGTCCACATTTGAGAAACAAGGAGGCTTTTAGGAAGTAACTCTTAGGCATTATATAATACTAGGCTAAATTTCAATTTCATTAGAAAAGGTTCATAAGTACAACTATCAATATTAAGGGCTTGGTCTGTCCTCCTTCACTAGGCACTGCCGATTTACTCAGTGGATTCTTGCTGCTCTATTATAGAATGTAGCAGGACTTCCCAGGATTGGAATTCAATATTCTTTCAGTTATTGTGTTTGACTCCACCTACTGAGACAACACCCCATAACCCCTTTAACATATTCATACGCCGTAGAGGCCTGCCCCAGGTGCAACCCTCCCCACACATCTCCCATCACCAACACCCCGCACCAGTGATCCTAACATGCCACAGTTGTGACCTTCTGAGATCCAAAACTTCCCCAAAAACAAAGCTAAAAAAATAAACAAGTAAAATAATAAGAATATAAAAAATTATAATTAAAAATAAATAAAATACAAAAAATAAAGTAATAAATAATAAATAATAAAATAAGAATAAAATAATTTTTATGTATCTTTCATCACTGTAAGATCTGTTATCTTTTATGTACAGTGACAATTTCTTCTGTATGTTCCCCCAGTGTCTTATTTTTTTCACTTTTTCTTCAAAGAAGCTTTATGTTACAGAAAAGTCACATCAAAAATATAGGGGATTCCCATATACCCAAACCCCTCCCACTCTCCCACTCTCCCCCATTAATAACATTTTACGTGTGCATGGTACATTTGTTACAATTGATGTAGAAATATCAAAATATTGCTACTAACCATGGTCATTGGTTTACATTATAGGTTTACATTTTGCCCATACACTTTATAGGTTTTGACAAAATTTAAAATGGCCCATATCCGTCATTGCAAAATCAGGAAGAACAATTCCAATGCCTGAAAATGCCCTATATTCAATAAAATCATTTCATGGAGCAAGCTTTTTCATTGAACTTTATATAGTGACTTAAAATTTTGATGGGAAATCAAGAGTCAATAATCGCCAAGATTACTAGGCAGGAAAGGAACAAAGTGAGGGTCACCATCTATTAGAGTGCAGACTTTTAATACAGACATGTATTGGTACATGGATAAACAAATAGACCAATAGACCACAATAGGAAGCCCACAGACAGACTTACACATACATGGAAACCTATATAAAAGCAAACATATTGTATGCAGATCAATTAGGAAATTACAGATGATTCAATAAGTAGTGGCAGGGCAATTATTTATCCATATGGAAAGAATAAAATGAGATTCTTATCTTGCTTCCTCCACAGAAATCACTTTCAGGTGGATTAAAGGCTTCAATGTGAATAGAAAATCTGTAAAACATGTAGAAAAAAAGTAAATTTTTAAAAAGGAAATATCTTTGTGCTTTTAGGTTTTCTTAAACAGTACAACAGCCAAAATCCATAAAGAATAAAATTTATTAATTTGTTTATAATAACATTTGGTTAAATAAAAAGAAAGTTTCTATATGAAAAGACACCATAAACAGAGTATAATATATAAATCACATGCTGGGACTAGCTTGGTATCTGGAGTATAAGAAGAATGAAGAAGAACTGTAAATCAGTAAGAAAACAATCCAGTTGAAATTGGACAAAGAGAGAATACCAACAGCTAATAACCTCAGGAAAAGATGCTCAGCATCAATAATAGCAAATTGAGCAACACACTATTTCACAACTATCAGAAAGACAAAGATTATTAAATCTAATGATATAAAATGTTGGCAAGGATGTGGAGCAATGAAAATTGTTATTTAGTGCAGGTGGGACTCGCATAAGAATTTCAGAGAACAATTTGGCAATATCTAATATAGTTGACTATGCATGTATCCTGTGAACTAGCAATTCCATTGCTAGGTATATAGCTGGAGAAATGCTAACACATTTGCACAAGGAAACATGTATAAGAATGTTCTTTATGGCATTGTGTATAACAGCAAAAAAAGACAAATAATCCCAAAGCACATCAACAGGAAAACAGATAAATAAATTGTGGAATACACTACAAAAGTAAAAGTGAATAAACTAAAATGACATCTTTCAATATGAAGAATTCTCACACAAATCATATTGAATGAAAAAAGCAAGTTTAAGAACACACACAAAAAAGAAAAAAAAGCACACAAAGTATCCTTATATTTTAAATGTATATAAAGTTTGCAAAACATGCAAAACAATATTATATGTTGTTATGGATTCAAACATATGAATTAAAATAAAAATATTAAATGGAAATATTACACTTCAAATACAGGATTATTGTTTTCTGAATGGTGAGGATGGAGGACATCTTAGGTTGGGTTTCCTGGAAAATAGGGCTAAAATGCTAATATTTATTGGGAGATGCAATCTCAGGGCAGCAAGAGTGAAGGAGAATCAAATTGAGACAGGGAAGGATGGGAAGCAAATGTAAAGAGAAAGTGAGGTTTTAACTGCACAGGTGGTACAAAAGACGCATGCCTCAGAGCAGTGCATCAGAGAGAGGAAAGGAAAGGAAATCAATCTTCCGAGTTATTCCAGTCTTTTCACTCTCACTAGTCAGAGCTTACCCTCAGAAGCTAACTCTTCCACACTTCCAGGTTCTGTCACCCAGTCTCTGTGGCAGCTTCTGTGAAATCCATCTCCTATGCCCTATGGAATGGTGCTTCCTTCAAATCTGGAAGTGGTGAGAGGAACCAGATATTTCCAATGTTTGCCTGGTGAACTTTAGGCAGTGGATCCTCTGCAGTGGCAATGGCAGCTGATATAGGACAAGCAGCCAAGGGTCTAGGAGACAGGTAAGGAGGAGATAGCCTAAAGGACTACATACAAAGTACCAAATATAGGGAAAGATGTGATTGAGAGGTGTACGTAAGGGGATTCAACCGTATTGATAATGTTTTATTGCTTAAACTATTAGGTACATGGCTGTTTGCCCTATTATACTTTTGAAATATATCTTAAATACTATATAACACATTTAAAAAATGTTTTCATCCAGTTCAAAGGGATTGAATGACGGTTTAAGTATTAACTGAACACGTTTTAATCCTTAGTAGGACTATATTTGAGTTTTTCCCCTATTCCTCTGTTGGGGGTGGTAAGACCCACAGAACTTGTAAGGAAGTGCAGATCAATTATATAAAAATAAAGGAGCTACATTTTTTTTCCATGTCTGAATGAGCAATAAGTTAATTTGCATCCTTCCTACAATTGAGACTTCATGGAAGAGGTGAATTTTGAAATTGGCCTTGAAAGATAAGGAGATTTAGGAAAGAGTTGGTAGGAAAAAGAATTTCATATAAAGTAAACAAACTAAGTATGAGATATAAAGAACTAGTTCAGGGAACAGTAAATAATTCAGTTCAACAAGAACATTTGCCTTGGGGAGGAGATTGTGGGATATATGGTTGAAAAGACACATGAAGCTGGAATGTAGAGGACCTTGAAATGCCTGGCTATGGAATCTATATTTAATTGGCAATAGAGAAGTATTGAAACTTCATGGAGTATGGACAGAATTATGTTTTAGAAAGATTGATTTGGCAGAATTAATTATCCTTGAATATATATATACAAATAAATCAGAATTATGTTTAATTGATTAAAGTGGAGAAAAATATTAGGAAATGAGTGACCAACGGAACATCTTTTCCCTGCTAGGGTTTACCAACATCCTTTCTCCCCCTCTTCCTAGGTACACATCTAAACTATATACCCCAGTTTCCCCTTAAGTTTGGTGCAGCCATATGACTGAGTTTTAGTCAATAATATATGTAAGGAGGCTTCTCCAGGTCTGATTTATGGTGCCTTCCTTGTAATATGCATGTTCTTTTCCCTTGCTTGCTGGACAGATGCAGAAGATCCAGTGGTGCTCCCAAAGGCCCTGGAAGATAGCAGAGCCATTAGATGAGGAAGCCTCGGTCCCTAAATGACTGCATGGAACATAAACTCCACCATCCTCTCTGTACACCCCCAGTAGAGTGTGGCATGACCAAGAAAAAAGACTTCATTGTGTTAAATTAGCTGTTAATCTATCCTAATATACTATATAATGGCATTTATATAGTTGTCTTTTCTTACTAAGCTGTGATCTATTTGAGGACAAAAACATGCAGTTCTTTATACTCTGTTGCTAGCAAAAGATGTTCAATAAATATTTATTGAATAAATATTCAGTTAAGGCACTAATATATTTTATAATGGATTGGTATATTTTATTAGAGTGGACTAATATATTTTACAGAAAATGTTTTCTCTGTACCCACTATTCCTTCTAAAATGGTTGCTCAAACAACCACATGGAGAAAAATGTTCTTAAACATTAGAAAAATAAAATAACAAGTCAATCAGTTTTCCCCATTTCTCAAGTATTTGCTGCAGTTAGAAAATAACAGATTGGGTCTGGAGGTTTCCAAGGGGCATAATCATATATCCTACAAAGCAATGAATGAAGGAAAGGAAGCTTTCCACCAAACAGTCTCATAATGAAAAGAACAAAATTCTTCACATTCTATAGGTCTAAATTAATTTCTATCCTAAATTTTTATTTAAAACAAGGACATTTGATAGAGTCTTTTCTCAAGGCTATTTTGATTCAGTAGGCTTTTATATATATATATATATATAATTCTTTTAAATTTTTTTTTTTTTTTGCAAAATACTTAAGAAAATTTTATTTCACTGAACAAATTTGGAAAACGTTTGAACTACAATGAATATTGTAAAAATGGAACAATTTAAAAAGAGGTCAAAAGAAATAAACAGGCTCAAAAAGACACCCCCAAAACAAGTCACTGTATTTACAATAATATTAACAAAATAATAAATGTAGTCTTGTTTTTTCCTTTCATTTTTTAAATTGCTTAATATTTATTGCTGTAAATAGTAAGTTATTTCTACAATTTAAAAAATCCTACTTAATATATATATAGAAACAGACTTGAAAGTTACAACTCTCTAACTAGTCATACATTTCAATTATTGTTAAATTAATGGTGAAATATTTATTCATTTAAAATGAAATATGATATAATTCTATGAGGTTCAATAAAATGTAAATAGTCTATTTTTTATGAATGATATTACAACTACCTATATTATAGAAAACTTAGTGTGTAATTCTATAAAACATCAACAAAAATGCATTAATTAACATACATACTAAAAAGATATTAAGCCCAATTGGTTTGAAAGAGTAAAATATGTTGGAGGTCCTACTGTGCTTTTGTTTCATTTTGCCTTGTTTTTTTAATTTTTTTTTAAATTTTTTAAAAGATACTTAGATTACATGTTACACAAAAAATATAGGGATTCCCATATGCCCCACTCCCCACACCTCCCACATAAACATCCTTCCATATGATCCAGCAATTCCACTGCTGGGTATATACCCAGAAGATTTGAAAGCAAAGACACAAACAGATATATGCACACCAATGTTCATAGCGGCATTGTTCATAATTGCCAAAAGTTGGAATCAGCCCCGGTGCCCATCAACAGATGAATGGATAAGCAAAATGTGGTACATACATACAATGGAATATTACTCAGCTGTTAGAAGAAATAAAGTGCTAACACATGGAGTAACATGGATCAATCTTGAAGACCTTATGTTGAGTGAAGCAAGCCAGGCATTGAGGGATGAACAGTATATGACCTCACTGATTTGAATTGAGAAAAGTGAGCAGTCTCTGAGAACCACTGCCTGAAAGATAGGTTAACAAGGGAGAGAGAGAGAAGAGTAGGTTGTGAGCCATCACCCATATGGACATAATCTATGGTAAAGTGATAGAGTATAGTTGCATATTGAAGGATAGGACAGGTGGGTAGTGATATTACTGGGTTTGGTGGTGCAGGGTTGACAGGTGGGTAGATTAGGAAGGGCAGGTTAGAATACCCAGGGCATGTAACTATGAATCTTGTCATCCCATGAGTCAAGACAGGGGAGTAGCATAGGCCCCAGGGGGATGGGGAGGAAGGAACAGAAAAGATCAAATGGAGTATTTAGTGGCCATGGGAAATGTTTTTCATTACCTTACAGTAATGGACACAGGACATAGTAAATATCATCAAAAATTATTAAACT